>NW_019292622.1:0-48916 GCF_000500325.1 Leptinotarsa decemlineata | reverse complement strand
TATTCTTATTCCATTGTTTTGTGATATGTACAGTCCATCGTCAACGTATCTAAAACATTCTCCTTTTTCATCATGTGTTTTTATTATTGTTAAGATTTTCTCATCTATGGTTTGCAGGTATATTTCGGATATAATGCTAGATAGTGTTTGTTTATAAATTTTCCCTTCAGATTCGAAATCATTTTGATTAAGTATTGTATTTATACTGTGTTCCATTTGGTTTATATAGGTTTTGTCTAGGTTTTGATGTTTTAGTCGATATTTGCATTCATTTTGGAAGATGATTCGAAACACCGTCGATAACTCTTCGCGAATTAATCATAAAAGTAAGCTACCTAAATCCAAATTCTAAAAAAAAATAATGTTTCTAGAAGAAGCGACTTTATTGAGAAAAATTGACGATTTAGGTATAGGGGCATGATAGATCATCTTGAATTTACAGTTTACAGTTTGTATACACTTTTCTTACCCTTTGTGTGAGGATGGATACACCTCACTTACAGAAGTTATTGTGTTGCGCTTTCCATCCACCACTCAGGGTACTCAATGATGACATGGTAATGATAACGATGCAATTCATATTGTATTGTTATTGACTATATTTATATTCATATACATACATTTCTTTTTATGAATTTACTGAATTATTGAATATTGTGATTGATAAATCCACAATTGTACTACTAATTTTTTAGGAAGTGAGAACAACCCTTTTCGGTGTGTATAATGAAGAACAGGATGAGTATGTCGTAAAACAACTCAGAATAGTAACTTGAAATAAATAACATCAGTAGGATCGATTGAATGAAAAATGCAAAAATTGAACTTTTTTCACTCATACTGCTGAATTATATAATTCTATAATTATTTCGGATGAAAAATATTTATCGAATGAATTGAGTTTGAAAATTGTTTCTATGAACATGACGAAGATTTCAAGAGTACATTTTGAATTTTCGTTGAACTAGTTTTCCCAATTTTTTGTAGGATTTTCAAATAGTATTAAGGGTTGTGTGAGGTTGTACATGTAGGTACTATTGATACTAACTTATTATTTTTAGGCACAAACGGTAACTTTTTGATATCACTTTGGAATAATTTCACTCCGAAATAAGTCATTTTCTATTCTAGTTTGTTTTGATTTTGTTGTTTTTGGATCCAACAATCATCCTAAAAGCCATTTTCAACAAATAAACGAAAATACATATTGACAGCAGCAAAAACGCAAACACGTCTACCATGAAATATTGGAAGAAGGACATATCGGCAGAAGGAGTGCGCAGATGCGTAGTTTCCTTATGGCGCAGTACGTATTCAATCCACCAAATAGCTTTGTTCAAACCCGTCACTGGTTGATCCAAAAGAATGTTTTTTGCCTTTTCCAGCTGTTTTTTGAATCTGTAATTGAAATATCGATCAATTGATAACTTATTCATGCTGTAAGGAACTAGAATGAAACCAATAAAAGGCAATGATTATGTAAATGATAAAATCGTAAAGTATAATTGAAATATTGTTAAAAAAATCAGAGTCGAGGTTGTGGGACACGAATCAATGAATTTCCAATGCGGAATGTGAGTAGTATACCTACTGCTGGTTTTGTTAAAATTTTGAAAGAGATCATGTATCTTGCTTTCTTTGGAAAGTATATGTAGCCCCTCTTCAGCCTTTCAACAAAGTGGTGGCAGTTCTACCACCGTTGGTGTTGGTGTGGTTTGATAGAAGACTCGCGTTTTGTCTACGGTGGAGACAATTTGAACAAGCAGGGAGATGTTCTACCTTCATGAGTATCTGACAGATTATTATCGACACCTTTCAGGTGTCGTGGCGGAGAAAGAAAAACTATGCTGAATTCCCAACTAACTTCGCCTATTCGATATTTAGAAATAATTGATTAACTAAAAGTGAACATTGAAGTTCTGATTGTCGATATGGCGGCCGGAATAGACGTATCGGTTAGACGCGAGCTCCACAAATTGAGAAAAGCTGAATTAATTGAGATTATCATAAATAACAAATGATGATAGAGTGTGATAAGTGATGTTTTGTGTATCTTTTTCAAAAATCGTTCAAATACCACTACGACTAACAATCCTTTCTTCGACATGAGTGAGGTTAAACTACTCAAACATGGATGTGATGATCTAGGACTTGATAAACAGACCTGCCCCAGAAGGTATTTTCAATTAGACAACATGAAGATGGAGAAAGTGCCTTTACGAGAATACATTGGACTCTTGAAAAATAAAACAGCTGACCTGGAATGCATAATGAGCCTCTCAAACCCAGACGCATAGAAAACACCAATAGTAGCATCAGAACCAAATGAAATGCTGGTATATAGTCAACAAAGGAAGTGTGCTTGATTCTCTAATTTTCCTATTAATCATCAATGATTTAACTGACCATATAAGTTACGGTAAAGTCTTCATTTATGCAGACGACACATCTATAATCGTATCTAGCATAAACGAAGATAAAGTGATATCCAAAACAAAAAATTTCCTCCACGAGTTCGATGAATGTTGTCACAAAAATCGCCTGATGATGAACCACTCAAAGACAACCCTACTCAGATTTCACAGACCCTTTGTAGATCCCATAATCACCACAAATATCATATTTAGTCAATATACTTTACTATTCAGTACTAAATGATTTTTTTTGGGCACGGTCCAAGATGAAACTCTCAGCTGGGACGAATTTATTAACAGCATTTGTTATAAACTAAATAAACAATACTTTGCCATAAACAACCCAAAAAGCTACCAGAAAAAAGATGAGTTAATCGCAGTCTACTATGCCTTCGTCTACTCGGCCATTGGCTACAACATCTTAGTCCAGGAGTGAGCAACATTTTCAATTAACGGGCCAATTTAAATTTTGGGATTTTTTAGCGGGTCGCAAATAAAGTAACACATACTATTAATTCACAAAACGTTATTTATAATAAATATCAGTCGATAAACTAAATTCAATCTTAGAAATGCTTGACAGGTCGCATAAACATGTTTAACCCCGCAAGCGGTCCGCCTGTTGCTGATCCTGTCTCAGTCTATGGGCTAAGAATTTTCCTTTGAAAGATATCATCATTGATGTTGAACATATAATTGGTAGATACATCACAAATTATCGAGGAAGAAAAGATAGAAAAAAGAAACAANATTCAAAAAGAATGGCTGAAAATAACAATTATATTATGCAAAAAACCATGAACTGAAATTACAACGAAATAAATTCAAACAACAATTGAAAATTGAGCAATTAACAAGAAATAAAAATAAAAATAAAAAAATCGAAAGATTTTAAACCAAGTTACTTCACGACATTTCGATTGTTAATATACACAATCATCTCCGAGAGATGACTAATTATACGTCATTCGAGCGCTTTCATCTATCCCTTCTTGCCTCTCTTTGCTTCACCGGTTTAGCGGGAGATGAACGTTTGGCGGGAGTCGGCCGTTTTTCGCTTGATTATGGGATTCCATATGCTTGGCTTATGGCGTTGTTGGACAACATGAATGCAGCTTCTTTGAATTTTCTCCTAAACCAGTGATCCTTCTTGTCGATGATTTCAGCTTGGAACCACTTGATGTTATGTTGATGAGTCCAAACATGCTCTGCTATTCCTGATTTGCTGGTTTCTCCTCGCTGTGTGTATTTCTTGTGCTCGGCAATACAGACTTTCAATGGCCTCTTAATTTCACCGATTTGGATTCTCTTTATTGCGAGGCTCTTGCTGTCTTTTAGCCAAAGACTGTTCTACAATTACTCTGGAGTAACTATTCCTTTGAAAACCATTTTAGGTGGGCCTATTTCCTTTTCAAGACATTCCACCTTTGTATTACAGGGTTCGAAAGCTTGGTCTACTAGAGTCTTGATGATTCCTCTTCTTGTCAATTGATGGTGATTGTATTCATGGTTCAGATACTGTCCTGTGTGAGTGGATTTTCGGTATACAGATGTTTCCCACTCAGTGCCGGTCCTCTTAACCAATACAGACACTAAGTGGGAAACATCTGTATACACTTTTTCATAGATACTTCCACGGGAGATGTTGAAGTGATGCCATCCCAACTAGCAATTTCGTATTTTATAATAGTTGCGGAAATGTTTCGGACAAACAAATTATAAAACTTATGTTTTCAATGTGTTTATGAAACTGCTATAAATAAGAAATTGGCACCGTTTTATAAAACATTATAGTCTTTATCAATATTTTGTAAGGCCTTTTACAAACACTGTAAAATAGTTTTATACACATTTTGGCAGTTAGTATAAAATTTTTCTAACACTCTTAATAAGTAGTTTTGTGACGACTTCTCTCACTGCACTTTTGCAACATACTTAAGCGATACTTATAAAATAATCAGAAGACAATTTTATAAGACTTTTTTAGTAGTTCCAAGTAAGCGTTATAAAATATAATACAGCCGAAAACGATAACAATAAAATAAAAAAGTGTTAAAAATGTTTTCTNGACTATTTTATAATGGTTTTTTAATTTTATTTCTTTAACGTTTCTATGATAAATGTATGAAACAGTTTTATTTCCTACAACTGTATTATGTTCACGGATCATCTAATATAATCAATTAGCATTTTGAAAGTAATTATAAAATATTAATAAAATAAAACTGTTGCAACACCATGGAATTATAAAACAACTTTGCTTGTTGGGATCACATTCGATTTCACCAAGAGCGGTACATAATCAGAAATATGCGACGGACTGTAACTGGTCATCGATATGAGGTTCAACTCAGTTCATCTAAAACTTTACTGCTGATCGGCTTAAAGATTTTTCTGTAGTGCTTATTTTTTGTCCTCAAAAAAAGTTTTCTTCATTATATACGAACATGATTTCCATGTTTCAATAACGTTCCTAATCGTTAAAAAAAATGTTTCAACAGGTTATTTGTAGAGATTTCATTTACCGAAACTCAAGAGTTGACTCCTGAATCAATCATCGTGAAAATAGATTTCTTTTTGGTAAGTTATCTGGGTTGTTAGTGTTTGATTTACCTACACTATTTGACATTATATTGCGAACTCACTTCGAATTTGTTGCTACTTCAAAGATAGCCTTTCTCAGTTCATCCTTTGTCATTGTGTTGTAGTTCAGACCGATTCCCATTTCTTTATCGGCAAGGATTTTGACATTATTAAACTGATCCATCCAAAAGGGTATACCGACCATTGGAACTCCATTTACTACAGCTTCTTCAAGGGATTGGAGACCTCCTTGTGTAACGAACACTTTGACGTTTGGATGCCCTAAATCAAAAACATACTTTCAAGAGATTAGCGTACTTTTCAATAAAACCGTCAAAATTTTCATTAGTTCGCTACGGGAATTGAATCAGTATTCAGAAGTTGGAGAATGGTGTTTTTGAATAAAAAAAACATAAATACATAGCAAATTTGCATCTTTCGTCATACAGTGCATTTCAGATGAAATGTGAACGAGTCGGTAGACTTCAAAAATCATCTAACTCGTCAACCATCGTTTTCAACGGAAATTATTTCCACGTGGTAATCAACCCCTTGTCAGTTACTCCCCTCCAACAACAATCCTCATGCCGAAATGTTCAAATGAAAATACTAGTTGGTGACACCTCAGTTGAGTATTGAGTATCCTTCAATTCCGTATGGAATCCTGTAACATGTTGATAAAATTCTCTTTTTAGGTTTTTAGTCAATTCCATATCAGGAGGTCAACGATTTCACAAATTCAAATTATCGAAATGAGTATTATTGCTGAAGTTGTTGATATTTATGACAAAATTATTCCAGAATAGTAACTGCTAGCTCAGTTTTTTCATTAGTTTTTTTGTGTCTACCCTGTTTGTACTCGAGTTATTATTTCATTTAGTATCGTACTAGTGACCTGTCCCGGCTCTGCATGGGTGCAATGCTGAAAATGAATGTACATTGAAACGCGTGCGATCGCTGCTAATCATGCAGTGCTATATGGCGTACCGCAGGCCGGTACCGCCACAACCGCTTCATGTCCCTGCATTCAAAACCTGTAATAAATATTCATTTAAATTATATGCAGTGAAGCGCCATATTGATCTATGTTAAATGCACAATGCGTTCAAGGTACCTAATTGTATAAGGATTAATAATACAGTATTACATGAAATCGCTTCGTAAATGAGTCATTATTTCTCGAGAACGAAAAATGGTAATTGTGGGTTATCCCTGAGAGATAGACATATACCATTGCGACCCTTTAAAGGTCTATATGTACGTTTTCTGATATGATCGTAGTGTATTCTACTTTGTTGAAATCTTTTCACTAGTTCGGACTTCCATCGTCTAATCTATAAAATGATTTGAAATCCCTGAAATGACTAAAAAAAAAGAAGAATTAAAATTGAATAGCTGAAAATAACAATTATCTTAAGCAAAAATAACCTGAAATGAAATAAGAGACAACGAATCTATCTATAGAAGTAATTATGGAATTACTAGGATGCTGTGTACGAAACTGTTATTTTCAACCGAAGGACGAATTCTTTACACAAAATGTATAAATAGTCATCTCTCGGAGGAATCCGAACTAGTGAAATTCATCATGAAACATTGTCAATCACCTTCAAACATTTGTTGAAAACTGTTCATCATGGAACATCTGATAATGCAAAACAATTGATCCATTTAAAAAAATAGTGACATGCTCTTGGAGTGCGATAGGAAAAGTTAGGTCAAATGTGAATATGTCAAAATGTGTTTCCCTGTTGTTGAGGTGTTTTTTTATTTTTCCTGAAAATCACTTCCAAAAGTTATTCAGGGTGGCTCGTTTGCAACTCAATTAATTTGTAGCTCCCGAACCATAAGCTTCAGTCCATATAATTTATATTTCGTTGAAATCTGCTGATCATGGAGCATATGACGCGAAATAATATAGGATGTTCCATTTGAAAAAAATGGTGACATGCCATGGGGGTGCGATAGGGGAAGTAATATCAAATGTGAATATGTCAAAATGTGTTTTCCTGTATACTATGGTTGACGTGTTTTTTATTTTTCCTGCAGATCATTGTACGAAAAGTTATTCAGAGTGGCTCGATTTGAATGGAATGCACTGTATATACTCGTACATACAAAGCCTACAAGTTGAATGAGAGCTTGTGGTAAAAATGCTACCACATAGCATGAAATTATCGAGGTTATCACATGATTATCACATGGTTATCACACATAAGTTGAGAGTGACCTAATGACTCACCTAGAATATCTTGCTGTGGGAGCCATTCTCTGATTAGAACATTGTCCGGCTTTCCTGGCAGTTGTTCTGTCTCCCATTTCCAGATGATATCGAAAGGAAGCTCAGACAGAGCTTGCTTGATGATTTCTTGTAGTCCTCCAGACAAATTCGCACTCTTGATATTGCTTCCGAGACTGAAGTACACAACTCCCTTCTCCGATGAATCAAGATAGGTCTGGAGGTCCTACAAGAATCACGGAAACGGGTTATATTTTTTGTGGCCAGTTGAAGGATATCATGTTACATTGTTTGGATAACTGGTTCGCTAAGAACAGTTTGATCTGAATTATAAGTACAACTCATATCACAAAGTGCTACTGCTCACCCTAAGAGAACCTTCAAATCAAGTAATATAGTTACAATAATTTCCATTTTCAGTCTCTGCTTTTATATTTTTGGAATAAATATGAGGAGATAGCAGAACCTTTTTATCACCAAAAAGAGTTTTTCTTGTCAGAGTTGTCTTGTGGTATTTAATTTTTCAATTGACAGATTTTATGTTGGAAATTCACACGACTGCTTCGCTCTAATATTACAAATCCGTATGTAGTTCAAATTATTTCAATTAGGTTTCTAGAAGTTTACATTCTACACTATCTGTATCTGTAGGGTAGGGAGGGTGAGTGTAAGTCCACAACACTTAGGCCACATGTGACCCATTGTACATCCTCCCGAGGAGTTGTCCTCTTGGGTCATCGTCCGTCATGTCCTTTCCAGGAAGGTGGACAGGTCACTGGGAGACATCTCCTTCATATCGGCAGGTTATCTCTTATCGACGATAACTCCGGGCACTCTCACAGGACATGCCTGATAGTCTCATCTTCCTGTTCACACATCCTGCATAGAGGTGTGTCCACTAGCCCCATATTATGGAGGTGTTTCCTTAGTTGACAGTGACCAGTCAGAAATCCTACAGTTAGGCGTAGATTTTTCCTGGTCATCACCAGATATTTCTTCGGTGCCAGCTTCCCAGGGTCGCCCAAGGTAATCCTGGCAGGATTACATCCTTTGATTCTATCCTATCTCTTTAAGGATCAATCATGGGTTTAACATTTGACTAGTTCCGCAATTGTCAGAGTCATCAGGCCGTAGGTGCCACTGGGTACTAAAATCTTAGTCCAGCCACTTCCTTGGCTAAAGAGTCGGCAATGCGATTACCTTTACTCCTGTCATGCCCTTCAACCCACCTCAGAATAATGTTATTATCTACCGAGGCTTTGGCTAAATCTTGGTGACACTCTAGTACTAGCCCTGAGGTGATACGTTGTCTGTTCAAGGTTAATAGGGCTTGTCTGTTATCAGTGCAAATTGTTATGTTTTTGTGGCAATTGAGATACCAGCCAGTTCTGTTTGAACCACGCTGATATTTTTCCATTCCTCACTTAATCCTTAGGCTTTGTGATCTGGAGTACACTTCACATCCTGAGCCTTCTTTGAGCTGTCTTACATTCTGCACTATTCAGAATGAATCGACTATAAAGTTCAGTAGTGTTTTGGCTCATGGAATGCAGCTAACCTAATTTATTCCTTCAATCCATGTGTTTTTTTGATATTTCGTCAAAAACAATTGAAATAAAGGAAACCCCATTCGAGTTTCTGATATTCGAGCGAATCAGTCATACTAAGATGTCTATACACGGCAAATGTTTTCAGAAATTGTTGTAGACTGAGTGGGGTAGTTCCGACGTTGCCACAAGATGGTGCTAATGGTCAGTATTTTCATCGATTTCAATCATGAATTGGAGAGTTTATCTCGAGTAAACTGCGGAAGTTGACATATTATGATTGTATCAGATTCGAAACATCATCTTTACTGCAAATGGATTCGTTCAGTTGATATTGCTCTTTATGCGGATGTTCCAGAAGTGATGTTCCAAGTATAACGTTGTATGAGGTGTTGCGTCGCTAGAAATAATTCATAATTGGGATTTTATTAGCTATAATGGAACCCAGGTTGGAAACTCAACGGTTTGAGACCCTGAAGTCTGTTCTTTACTTCAATAAAATGACATAATTGTCTAGTAACATTCAAAAAAGGCGGCAGCTGCAGGCTCGTGAAATTTCGAACTAGAATTTTAGTCTTTTCTGCTCAAAGTGCTAGTAAATATTTGGCAATATCTCTTTTCTTTATTTTTTTTGATACCTTGTTGTAATATATATTTAAACGATAAGGAAACATTTTTATTATTGTAATATTTCTATTTTTATTGATATTCATCTCCGATATTCATCTGATTTGTTATACTCCGAATCTAGAATCCTTGACATCCGCCAGCATTATTTCTTTGTTGTATCTTGCTTTGAATTCAAACAGAAATCTAATCTCAAAAGACTAGAACATTGCTACGAAACAAGAAAAAAGTCCAATTATTTCAGAACACCGCTAGCTTCAAAATCTATAGGACAGCGATGCTTTTCGTACTTGGTGCCAAAATTTTCAATTTCATTACTGTTGAAATAAAAGAAACTCATTCTTATAGAGGATTCAAGAAGAAACTGAAAAATTTTTTGATTGATTCAAACAGACTCACTATTCATGAACTTGTGGAGGTTTGTATTACTGTATAGGAAGTGTTATCATACGTTTATTATTGCCCTTATTTGTTATATATGTATGTGTATATATGTGTATATGTATGTATATATATGTATGTGTATATATGTGTATATGTATGTATATGTTTGTATGTGTATATATATATATTATCTTTTTTGTTTACTAATGTTGGGAAAATTGTATGTTAAATTACTTGTTTGATCTGTAATTTTTAGTATTGTATGAAGTGACCACTATTTCAGTAGCATATTAAACACGCTTATTTACTATAAAATTCAAATTTGAAGGTGGAAATATATTGTCATTGGCTGCACTAATAATCGATACTATTTATCATAGGATAGACGCACACCACAAACAGTCTTCGACTTTGTGGTTTTTTCAGTTCTTTTTTATCATTTGTTATCTAATTAGTGCTTCATATAATGTTACAATTTGAATCATATAGTTCATACTAGTAATATTATTACTAGTAATATTATTACTAGTAATTACTAGTAATTTATTTATTACTAGTAATAAATTATTTTTATTGAAAGTATACGGACTGGACCTTCTACTCGTATGTTGTGGGCTAATGTGTTTTCTATACAAGTAGTGGGTTTATTCAAATGGCCATTTATAATATGTGAAAGGTGCAGGCCCAGCCAGACCCTTGACTTCTCCTGTTACTCTTAATTTTGTACCGCCTTCACTTCGCCTACTATTTTCCTGACTAATTTTCTTTTCCAAAATCGTCCTACTTCCCACTTATCATACCTACGGCCTCTTTTGTGAAAGCTTAATTTTTGTATAGAAGTTTGTGAGCAGTCCTTCAGCAATCATTGTAACTTCACAATTCTTGTGCACAATGGTCGGTTTTAGAATAAAATAATTATTAATTTTATTTGTTACTAACGGTAAACTAATGTGAGTCAAACATAAGGCTAAGTCAATTTGTGAAGTATTGGAGAAACAACATGAAGAAAATGATAGTGGATGTAAAAAAAGGAAATGGAATATTGATTCAAGTTTGTGCATCAATACATAAAAAAAATGTATCTATGATTTCTCAAAAAATGGCCGATTTATAATGGCCAATCTAAATATGATGTTTATAGGTGTGTTTTGTTCTCCTAATGTTAGGTATTCCAGATTGAATCATTTACGTTAAAAAAAAGCTAATCAATGCAGTTTAATGTATGATTTTCACTATAAAAGGGTTTTACAAAAACCGCGACACGTGTTACGTTATACAAGAGCTTCCTCAAGCATAAACTGAGAGTTACTTCTAAATTACAACCGTTTTATACTCTAACCTAGTACCTGCTCGTCTACCTAAATGATTAATTTACCTTAAAAGATCAGGTTTGAATCCATTAATCAATAAATCAATAAATTTTTCCGAAAGTATACCCGTAAATATACCTAACTATTTTCACTTGCAAATGAACAGATTCAATAATGGCGAATTATAAAATTCAGTTTGATCGGTAATAAGATGTTGAGAGTTTTTGAATTTGTTACTCTCCAACAGGTTTAGTTTCAAACCTTTCTTCTGGAAATGGAGGGGTTTGTATTCATGGTTGAACTCATGTCCCTCTGAGATTAAATGACTGGCATATGTGAAATTAATTTTTCCATTCTGAAAACTATATTTGTGTTCCTTTATGCGGGCTTTGAATGTTCTTTCAGTTTGACCTATATAAAACATTGGACACGACCCACACGATAATTTATATACTCCTGATTTTTCTCAAACTGAACTTTTATTTTTGTTATTCCTAATGTGCATGCCTGAGCTGTTGGTTTTGAAAGCAGTATGTACACCTTTGCTGTGCAGAAAATCTGAAATATTTGTAGTGGGTTGGCTTGAGTAGGTTAAGGTTCTATAACTTTTATCCTCTTATTTTCGAATTGGGTAAACATCTTTCAAAGCTCGACTGTATAACTTTTTTGATAATAAAGAATGTATCAGACCGCTATCGTTATCATTGTTGACGGCTATTTGCTTTATTATATTCAGTTCTTTATTGAAGTACGCCTCTGACAAGGGCACATTTATTAGGATGTAGATCATACTGTTGAAAGCTGCTACCTTATGCTGATATTGGTGAGTGGACGAATTACGAATGATAATATCTGTATGTGCCGGTTTACGATAAATTGAAAAATAATGTTTGTTGTTAACTTTTGTTATTGTCAAGTCCAAAAATTGTATATAGTCGTCCTGTTCCATCTCCATTGTGAATGTGATAGAAGGGTGGAGAGAATTGATTCAATTCAAAATTCAAAAAGTTTGTCAACTGTCTGTTCGTTCCTGTGAAACATACCAAGATATCATCGACATATCTATATCAATACACGAAACTTCTTACCAGTGGGTTACTGTGTATGTTACACAGAATACACAGTAACACACACAGTTAATACAGTGTATAAATTATCATGTGGGTCATTTCCGATGTTTTATATATGTCAAACTGGAAGAACGTTCAAAACCAGCATTAAGGAACACAAATATAGTATTCAAAATGGAAAAATAAATTCCACATATGCCAGTAGTTTGATCTCAGAGGGACATAACTTCAACCATGAATACAAACTCCTCCATTTCTAGAAGAAAGGTTTGATATTGATAATGAATTCATACCTGACGTTTTAAGGTAGATTCATTATCTAGGTAGACGAGTAGGTACTAGGTTAGAGTATAAAATGGTTGTAATTTAGAAGTAACCCTCAGTTTATGCTTGAGAAAGCGATTGTATAGCGAAACAAGTGTTACAAGCTACTACACCAGTTTTTCCTCTTCAAAAAAGAAAAAAAAACTGTTTTTTTGTTAAATTACGAACGACAACTCTCAAAAGTCAAAACTCGTACGAGCTAAGGACTAACGAGGTCTTAACTTTCAACGTGCGATTCCTAGAATTCTTAAATAAACGATGTACCCGAAATCTGTCAATTGAACAATGAAATGCCCCAAAAAAGCTCGGACGAAAAACACATTTTTATGAGAGAAGGTAAATTTGTGAAGAAAAAGTATGAAGCAAGATGGAAAAAATATGTATATATATCTTGTTGAATAAAATAATTGTTTGATCTTTGAAGGGTCATAATTTCCGAACTGAGGTCCACGTTTTGACTTCGAACTCGTTATTTAACCAAACCTCCCCATCTCAATAATATGTATTCAATAATATGTATGGTATGGTTTGCATAATATAGCATCAGGTACGAATTGATTCAACGAAAATAAACAACAGCTCCACACATATGAAATTGAAAATAACGGGGAGACACTATTCCTGGATGTTCTACTTATAGAACGCCGATAAGGGTTCAGAACTTGTACTCGTATAAAAAGCATTATCTCAAATAAAAATGGTGGGACCTCATTTGTTCGTCTATATGCTGGTCAAGTTCTCCTTGAGCAAATGAAAATCATTCAAGGAGATACCTGAAAGTAATGGATATCTTTTGAATATAATAGATAGGTTCATTAAATATAGAACATTTACAGATTATCTTTGTAAATCCTCTTCTTTTTATGAAGATGAAGAATTAAAATTTATAGTGCTTCCATACGAACCAGGATACACAAAAGAATAGGCTTGAATTTTTGAAAAGTTGAATATGAAAACGTCTCGTACACTTTAACAAGTGTCGGAGTACCCGTGAGATGAGGCGTCGGAATAGAAAAAGTCTGGGATTCACGAAATGATCTCTGAGGAGTGCGATGAAAAATATGTTGGTCGAACTAAACGGACGGTATATAACAGAAAGTTTTAAAATGCATCAGAAAGTTCAGAAATCAAAAACACATTTTTTCCATTTCCACACCAGAATAAAATTACTGTTCCCAGGTGCGCTTTCGGCCAACCTATCAGCATCATCAAGAGATGACTGCTAACTTGATTAGCAAAACTCGCAGAGAGAGACGGTATTTTTGTTTTGGTGTGGAAGAATGCCATATATTGATTCCAGCTTCTTTTATCGTTTCTCTTCTGCTAGTTGATAACACTCATTGAAAAAACCGGAAACAAGTACCTCTGGGAGATTCTTTTTTTCTCTGATATGCATCTGCCCGATTTCTATGATGGTCGGTACATTGGGCCTTGGACTGTGCATGATTGGATTTCTATTTATGAGTAGCAGCGATGTGTTGCTTATTATTTTTTCAAGATCAGGCATATCCTCTCCAAAATACATCCTTGCTAATACATCTGACTGTGGGAGTATCCACCAGTAATAGCATAATCTGGAAACAACGTTGTGTGTCAAACTTCGAATTCTCTCAATGAAAGATGGCTCCCTTTCGAAATACATCATCATATCTGGATTGGATATTGGATGGGTTGGATTTGCAAAGATATCGTAGATATAGACGAATACTTCTATTGATGATACGGCTGAAAATGTACAAATTTAGATTATGCAATATATATCTCTTCTTATGCATTCACCCTTCATCTGAACTGTCAGAATTGATATTATACGAAAAAGAGATTTGTTTGTTTTTTATGAATAATGTATTGGATCTAAATGTTGCTGAATCTGCGTAAAAACACTTTCTCTCCATTTTATCTGAAAATTCTACACACATTGGGCGGTTTTTTCTATCTACGAGTTACTCGTTGAAAATAGACGAAGAAATATATTATTGAAGATTTGTAAAAAGTTTGACTTTGAGTAATGTTGAGAAAACAATTTCTGCTGAGAAGATAAACGTATTAGAATCCGACATATCATCATTATTTCAGATAGCTATATAAGGATGAATATCAATATTGCTTGGCAAAATTACATTACTGAAATACGAGAATCAAAATGAGCCTCCCGGTAATCTAAAACAAATTTCATATTAAGTCGTATATATCCCAACAATTCTCAATGTTTCATAATTCTCAAAGCATTCATTTGAAGTACTACTCACAAGTTTCGTCACTCATATTTGGAATAGAAACATGGAGAGTCAAAAGCTGTTGCGCTTGATATTTCTAAGGCCTTTGACCGTGTGTGGCATGAGGGCCATACTTTGAAGCTATGGCTTGTCGGATAATTTTTGTATATGGCTCTTCAGCTTCCTCAATGAGCGTTCCCTGCAACTAGCCGTCGACATATATCTCTCTCCAATACTTTCACCATCAACGCTGGTATTCCCCAGGGATCCATATTGTCTCCAAACCTCGTTTTAATGTATATCAACGACTCATGGATAAAACTAAGAATACAATATATTGCTTTGCTGATGACAGCACACTTGTCTCGTCATTCTATTTGGATTCGGCAGCGGATGCACATCTTCACCGGCAGCAGAAAATTGAATATCTTAATGAGAATCTAGAAGTGATTTCGAACTAGGGTTCAATTCAATGCTACAGAAACTCAGGCTTTCTCTAAAGAGATAAATGTTTCCAAACCGGATATACTGATGTCGGGACAGACAATTCCGCTTTCTGCTTCGATAGGTTCGTTTGGGGGATTAAATGGACACCAATATGTCTGCCACAATCATGTTGCTGGAATTGCAAAGGCTGCTTCTCAAAAGCTTGGAACACTGTTCCGATCCTGAAAACTGTACCTCAGCAACTTTAGATGCTTCATAAAGCTCAGATCAGACCTTCTTTGGAGTATTGTTCCCATGTATGGAGCTTCGCCCCCCAAACGTACCCTGAAGCTGCTGGATTATATCCAGAAAAAAGCTATCCGCCTGACTGGAAACGTGAACATCACCTGCAACCTTGAATTTCTGGAACATCCAAGAAAGGTTGGACATTGGTCTCTCTTTTATAGATACTTTCACGGTGAGTGTTGAAGTGACTTGGCATATTTGGTTCCACCAAGAGTGATACCTGTCGGAAATATGCAACGGAATGTAACTGCTTATCGCTTTGAGGTTCATGTAAATGAAGATAATTCATAGTTATTGGCATTGATTCCAGAAACATCAAGAAATGTAAGGAAATTGATCGATACTCAATGAAAATCCATAACACTCAATTGTGAGATTTTCATTTAACACTTAATTATGAGATTTTCATTCAACACTTGATTATGAGATTTTCATTCAACACTTGATTGTGATATTTTCATTTAACACATGTTGTAATTTACAAAACTGCAACAAGTGATTTACCATACCATAGCTTCCTATAGTGTGGACGTGAATAGTCCCCCTCCTCATAATTTTTAAAAGGGACAAAATACCAAAACATAGTATTTGAAAAATTTGCGCATTTTTGATTTCATTCAAGACTTTTTCTTTATCGACTATGTAGAATCCACACCGTGTTACCATATTAAACATAATAATATTATCTGAACTTGACAGCTGCTATTGAGAATTCGCTTCATTTCATTTCAATTGGATCCTCATTTACGTAAGCCCGGCAATTTTCATAAGACAGAAATTGTGTTCAATGTAGGATTTCCTGATGAACCAATTTCTCAAAAATATCTCAGGGAATTGGTTTAGAAGTAACAAACAAATGGAAGTGTAGCTAGAGCTTGACGAAGTGGAAGAAACTCTATCCTGACGAGAAACAGATAGACATCGTTGTGTATCTAGTGAATAACCCCCTACAGTCCACGGTAGTTGCTCGTGAAAACGGTGTCTCACAGTCAAGAAATACTTTCAGAGACATAAGTTTTACATGAATCAAAGGAAGATAACTCTGTCAGAAGAATACAGTTTTGTGCGTTAATGTCCGAACGTTTGATTTCAAATCGAAACTGTATGGGAGTATTCGTTTCAGTGACGAATGCAATTTTTTCTCAAATCAAAATGTCAACTAGTATGTGATACTAGTCAAACAAACACCTAAATATTTTGCGAAAGGATCACACTCGAACTACAAACAGAATGAATGTCTGGGAAATCATATTGTTTTCAAAACAGAACAGATATTGTTGATCTCACATACCTAGAGGAGTGTGATACCTAGAGAGTGGTGATCTATATAGAATCGAGAAAGGTTAATGCAGTCAAGCTGCTGGAAAATAATTTCATGAAAATCACAAAATTAATAGATAAGTACTATTTTGATCATTGTCATATTGATTTCAATTTAGGAGCTACTGGTAGACTATTTCAGTATATTGGGCATCGTCAGTACCGGGCAGGCGGTTCCCAATCGAGGACAAAATGTGAATAACCAAGTAAAGTACTTGATAAAAAGAACTGCGTAAACGCAAGCGATTCTTTTTTTGCGGCTTTTTCAAATGAAAAGTAATTTTTCAAATGTTATGGTAACTTGAAGACATAATTACGGAAACTTATGCTAGCAGTAACTCAGAAACATCATGAAATGTTAGAAATGAGTTGAAAAATAGACTGTTTGACTTTCAGAAGGTTCGAAGAGGATACTTTGAATATTTGCTAAACATTTTTTTCACATGAATATGAACGATGATAAAATAAAATGCCATCGTTCTATAGCATTGAAATTGATACTTATCTATTGCAAAAGATGTAAATAATATATTCCAAGAAATCAGACATAAGTTGGCAGATTTACAAAATTCCTGGTTCCAATTTGAAACATCAATAACGTCGCAACCAGTTACCAAAATTCAAAATCATTAAGTTGTATAGAGGATTGAAATAGGCACCTTTCATATGAAATATTGTCAAATACGGAAAATAATCATGCAGTAATTCAAATTTATTCAAGTAAAAACATGAATTGAAAGATGTCCCAACCTCAACTTCAATATTCTAAAACAAAAACATTCAGTCTGTCGACTCTGACAATCCGTCGTGAATTGTTGTAGTGTCCGCTTATAAATTCTACAAGTAAAAAAAGGTGTGAAAATTGTAGCAAGATCTTGACTTCAATTTATATCGGTGAGACTTTTTTCCTAAGCGAAAGGTAAAGTGGTTTTTTCAGAGGGATATGCCGAATATCATCGGCATATATTCCTGATATCACCATAAGCTCCACTAACATACCGAGTGTTTCTGACTACAGGGACACTCAAAGTAATCAATCAAATGTTCAATCCAACTCATACTCTACTGCAGTTCAAAGTTTTAAATTTCCATCCAGAGAGGAAGCCATACTCTTCAATTCTATCGAAGGAGTTAAAATACACGAGTACATCATCGTCATCGTAACCAAAGTTCAGCCTAAAAATATAATTTTCTCCTCCAGGATCTCCAATAACAGAGTTTGCATAAACCTTTCCAGTCTTGCAGTTGTAGATACTTTCCTTCAACAAGGTGAAGAAATAGTGGTGAACCAACAACTACTGAAATCACGAAGGTTAATAACACCCGCAACACGTTTAATCCTATCAAATGTATACCCGTCGATCCAAACATCATAATTGAAAATAGCCTTAAAGACCTAGGTTTGAGCCTTATGTCGCCTATAACCTTTCTCAGAATCGGGATTTCACGACCAGAGTTCAGTCATATTCTTAGTTTCCGAAGGCAAGCCTACCTCTCACAAGAAACCTATTAAAGTTTCTGACCCCCTTTTCTTCATTTTTTTTCCTTATTAACAAAATTCATTCTGAATAAGGAAATGAATGAGGAAAACCCCTTAGTAACATGTTTGCAGGAAACTAACTTAAAGACTGCACATACATACGAATTGAAATCTTACAACTCTTTCCATAAAATTAGAAATAGCCCACTTAGAGACTGCGGTGGAGTCACCATTTATAATAAAAAAATCGATCGCTTCAAAAATGGTTTCAATAACGTCAGAACTCGAAGTTATAGCAGTTCTTGTCACATTTCCGCGAAAATTATGTATCTGTAATGTATATATTCCACCGAATGTAGAGTTTACCTTTCGAGAACTTGATACGATAATTCAACAGCTTCCAAAACCCTTCATCATTGTGGGAGATTTCAACGCCCACAATCCTCCATGGGGCTGCTCATCTTCTAACAAACGCCGAGTAGTCTTAGAGGAATATATCAACCTTTCCAACCTCGTTATACTAAACAATGGTTAAATTACGAGACTCAATAGCACATCTGGTAACCATTCCGCTATAGACTTAGCCTTTTTTCACGCCAACGATTTCTACATCGCTCTCTTGGAAAGTATCGTCACAAGTATACGACAGTGATCATTTTCCAATCTTGATTGAAAGCAATGATAACTCATTTCAGACACCAACATATCATCCCACATGCAAACTCAAGAATGTACAGCATAACAAATGGACTCACTATGAGAACCTCATCGACTTCAAGTTATCAGATATTTCTTCTACAAATTTCAATTATGACGTGAATACGCCGGTGGAGAAATTCACCAAAATTATAATCGAATCGATATCCACTGTCATAGGTGAAAATTCACAATTTACACATCACTATTCAGTATCATGGTGGAAAGACAAATGTCAGGCAGTAACAATTGAGTGCAAACGTTCTATCAATAGATTGAAACGACATTTCTCCCTTGAAAACAAAGTCGAATTTAACCGGCTCAGAGCTCGCCAATGATTTTTTCTTAAGCAAAGCAAACGAAAATCTTGGAAAAATTATGTAAACACTTTGAACCAGCACACATCAATAGCTGAAGTATGAAGAAAAGTAAACAGGATCCGAAGGTCGAAAGGAAATCACATTTCCTTCCTTATTGATGACGATATCGTCGTATCAAATAGCCGCGAGATTGCTAACATTCTAGCTGTTGAATTCTAACAACAGTCTTGTGACGTCAACTACGATATTAACTTTTTAATTGAAGACGACGATGAAAATTTATTAAAAATCGATATAACCATGGATGAACTCGAAGAGGCATTGTCTAAAGTGGAAGGCCATACACCGGGGCCTGATGACATCCCGTATATATTCATCACGAAACTGCCACAATCCGGCAAACTCCATCTCCTAGGGATTTATAACACTTTATACCGCACCAGACAACTTCCCATATCTTGGTCTAATTCTATTGTACTGCCTCTTCTGAAACAGAATGAATCTCCATCTGATCCCGACTCATATAGACCTATTTCCCTTATCTCCACCATGTGTAAGGTATCGGAGAAGATTTTGAACTCTAGACTACAGTTTTTTCTCGAGCAGCATAACCTGATAATTCCTCAACAAAGAGGATTTCGCAAAAACCGCTCAGCAACAGACAATTTGGTTATCCTACAGTCAGCCATACACGAGTCCTTCGCAAATCGACACAAGGTTACATCTATCTTTTTCGATATTCATCGAGCATTCAATTCAGTTTGGAATCGCAACGTATTGGAACAGATGAAAAAGTGGCATATTCAAGGAAATCTACTTGCTTTTATAATTTTTTTTTGAAAAAATAGATCCTTTTCTGTGAGAGCTGATGGCATAGACTCTGAGAAAAAGTACCTCAAAAATGGATCCCCTCAGGGATCATCACTCAGCGACACCCTCTTTCTCATAGCCATCAACGACTTCTTGAAGAATATCGAATCCTCAGTCAAAGGGCTGCTATACGCGGATGACCTAGTCCTATTTGTCAGTGGCAGAAATATAAACACATTGGAGACTTCTTCAGGAGGTGATATCAAGTCTGGAATTATGGTCCCTCAATACAGGTTTCCAATTTTCACCAGCGAAGTCCAAATGCCTTCTATTTTCTAAACAGCAAGCAATTAACTTCCCAAACTTTACGCTCAATGGACAGCAGTTAGAATTCGTTGAGGAAACAAAGTTTCTTGGGATGACGTTTGACTACAAACTGAATTGGAACGCCCATATTCGCAATGTCAAGAAATCTTGTCAAAATGGTTTGAACCTAATGAAGGTTTCATCAAATCACACCTGGGGAGCGGACTGCAAAACATTATTAACCATCTATCGGGCGCTAATAAGATCTAAAATAGACTATGGATGTATTGCCTACTCTACTGCAAATAAGCCAGCTCTTAAACAGCTGGATATCATTCAACATGCCGCCATTAGGATAGCCTTAGGAGCATACCGTAGTAGTCCAGTGGAAAGTTTACTTATCGAAGGAGGAGAACAGCCTCTCGATCTTCGCCGTGAATACACGACCATGACGTATGCTGCAAGAATTTCTGATAATATAAACAACCCCGTCTATCACTATACCTTCAGTAACAGATTTCCCCTTCTGTTCAATCAAAGTAATGAAGGTGCTTCACCACTCTACGCAAAAATGTCAAAAATTCCTAATAATCCTGTAGTCCCTAATAATTTCATGTCACTCAGTTTCTGCTCACCATGGACCGTAAAGATCCCATCCTGTAACACCCAACTCTCCACCCACAGGAAAAATGATATAACACCAAGTTTTATCCAAAAAACTTTCTACGAAATAATCTCCAACTACAAGGAATACAATAACTTATACACAGATGCTTCGAAATCTTCTAATTGTGTGGGAGCAGACGTCATTACAAAATGCTTGCCTACCGTCTGCCGTCAATCTGTAGTGTATACAGGTGAATTATACGCCATAGATCAAGCCGTAGCAGACTGTGAAAGACTGGAAGGGAACTCTGTTATTATCACCGATTCTCTCAGCGCAATTCATGGAATCAGACAGTTATACCCAAACAATTCACTACTTGTCCGTATAAAAGAAAGGATATCCAAGCTGATGCAGAATCAAAAATGGATTAAACTAATCTGGATACCTTCTCATACTGGAATCAGAGGCAATGAGAAAGCCGATGTAGTCGCTCGCAATGTTACAGTTACTCCTTCCGCAACACTGTTTGAACAAATTTCCCACTGAGATTACTTTAATTCCACAAATAAACTAATAGCAAACACTGGAGAAAAAGATGGATGGCCATGGAATCAAATAAATTACGTGAGATAAATCCCGACATGCACTTCCAGAACTACCAATCGGCCCAACGAAGACATCAAGTCATCCTTACTCGTCTCAGAATCGCTCACACAAGACTAACACACCAACACCTTATGAAGAAAGAATATGCTGCGGAGTGTGATATTTGTGGTGTAATCAACAATGTGAAACACATTACCTTTGAGTGCCCAGTTTTTGAATATGAAAGACAAGAAGCAAGACTTCCCAGTGATCTCAATTCTGCCCTAGACGTGATGAACTTGAACTTTTCAGTAACCTTTTTCAAATCTATTCATTTATTACATAAAATATAATTATTCCTAATTTTTCCTCCGGTTCGCGGTTGATGCGGTTATTTTTGAAAAAAAAACACTCAGTATTCAGAATTCCATCTTTTAATATTCCAAGTTCATCGACATCGAAATTGATCCCATCACAGGATACAGAAATATAAAACAATCTCCATATACACAAACTTTTACAAAAACAAAATTTTACCTCAGAACAGTGACTGGATCAAAGTTGCAATGTCAGCGTATAAATCTTCATAAATATTGAGGGAGGTCAAGATCATGTACAGTTCAGATCTTCATTTCAGTATCTATTGATCATCAGCAATGTAGCACATCTCCTTCTCTTCATTCCTGCTGGGTGGCAGTATAATGTAAGTTTTTGGTGTTTTAATGTATTTTTTCATCAACATTTGAGTGTAAGTTTATTTTTTCCGTTTCTTCACAATAAATATTCGAATAAGTTTTCAAATGAGTCCTTTCATTATTTAAATGAATGAATGAATGGGTGAAACAGCGAATAAAATCCTCTCTTTAATAGCCAAGCGAGTACTGAGTTGCGACACGTGGTGGAGGCGCAGGGCATCGATGCCGGTCTATTTTGTAACACATGTATTTTTTCTAATTTTGCTACTTTTTTATAATCATTAGAGTGAGTTGTCATATTGATTGACGTTGAATTTCCCATTTTTGTTTTTCATTTGCTGTTTTCATTGTAATAATTTTCAATTCAGTATACGTGATATTTAGTTGACATAACTGCATGAACAAATAGATATAGAATCCATCTCAGCAAATATGCATGTGCTCCAAATGGAATCCTTCACGAATATAATCTATTACATCTCCCTTATAAAAATCGTCCCTGCCTACTATTTTTGCTAACATAACACAAACTTATTGTTTGTACATTTGACACACAAGCTATTGCCTAATTTTTTCATGAAACCGAAAACTTTGACATCGAAAGCTGGTTAACGAAAAAACAGACTGAACGCCAGCATGGAAAAATCCTTATCTTTTACACACAGTATAAATATGAACTCTTATCGGTTGGTTTATGACNACCAAATGAACTTAATATGATCAATGGCAGGTACCTGTATAGCATAAAATACAGAGAGTTCGCATGAAAGCCCGAATGTATTTGTCATTTTACAACTGTTTCATATTTACCTTTCATTTCAAGTTTCCATTTAATTCATATATTCTTTCATTTCTTGACCTGGTTTTTGAGAGGATCATATTAATTCATAATCTGAATGAAAATAGAACAACTATTATAGTAGTGAAACGTCAACTTTAATCTAGTTTTAGGAAATGTATATCACATGAGGTGACAATTAGATAAGCAGGTGACAAATAGTGTAAGCAATCAATAAAAATTGTAAAAAAGAAATTAATGTTGAATTGGGTGTCATAAGGAACCAATGATCTTTGAAATTATGCTCAAGCATACAATAAAAAGTATGCTCCATAGTTGTAAAAGAAAGTGTCTATTGTCAAATTAGGTTTAATGTGTATTATATGTACTTTAACCAATTAGTTTAAACTGTCAATTGATTGTTAACTATATAATGCAGTGATTTTTGTTGATTTTCTTTATTCTCGAATTTATTAGTACTACAACCTAGCTATAAGAATAGAACTATATCATGAAAGATTTTACTGCCAAATTTCTCTCTTGTTTCATGCAATCGACGCAACACCACATCCCAAGGCACTATGAGGCAGTCACTAATCCACTACTCCATCACCCCTGTTACGGTTTTCCACTCCATGGCATTAAAAAGATCATACCACAGGCAGCCTAGGGAAACATGAAGTTGAATCATCATGGTCAAATGAATGAACTCTAGGAATATCGCAGTCACTAGTGCCATATTCAACCAGAAACAAATACTTACGTTATTGCGTTAACAGTTGTTCTGAGTACCTGATAAACAGTTCCTGTATCGGCAGACATCATCTATAGACATAATAATATGTGAATAGAATCGTAATACTCAAAACAATTCAGAATCACCGTCATACCGTTGAGTACTAGGTTAATCCAAATCCTAAGCAGCCTACAGAAAATAGCCAAGCGAGTACTGAGTTGCGACAAAATCACTAGACCTCATTTCCATTTGGTATCTTGTTCGAAATCTAAGAAGGGAGGGCCCATTTACGCCCGCACATTTGAGATATAAACAATTTTCAAATATTTCTTTCAAAAAGGTAGAAGGCCATATGATTCAAAATGCTATATTATAGTAAAATTAAGTAAATTGAGTAAAATTCAGTTAGTACGAACATGCCTGAGGAAACTATTGCATAGCGAAACACGAATATTCGAATAAGAAATATCGAGTTACAATTAGTATCAGATCATGCAGTCATATATATTTGAAGACTCGAAGTAATTGCATAATTTCAGCATCACTATTCTTGATTTTTTCTGACTGTAGCTAAATAATTCTATTTCAGATTTCCATTGAAAATTTGAATTTAACCAGTACTCACCAATAATAGGTGCTTTGAACCTCGCTCCGAAGGAAAATACGAGGGGATGCAAACTCTCCACAAGGATCAAGTCAAATTCCTCATCAGAATGTATCAGATCTTGCACTGCACCGTATTCCAGTATCGCGTGCATAACCGAAAACATCATATTGTGTATAGTTATGAAATTCTTGACCAGAAAATTTTCTTTAGCAGCATTCTTCTGAAGATCAAATTTTCCTAGTATGTCGTAGGCGAAACTTACGTCAATTTCAGTAAGGTTCGTCAAGCTAGAATCATTAAGGATATTGGGGGATATCACGGTCACATTGTGTCCTCTGATGGATAGTTCTCTCCATATGGGCCTGTACGCGATTTGATGACTAATCGAAGGAACAAAAAATATCCCTAAGATTTTGGCACTATCACTCTCTAAAATCAACCCGAAACATAGAAGCGCTAAATTGATCAACTTGAGTAGCCACATTCTTCAAGAGCTTGGCAATTCTAGCTGTGCCTCTGAATATTGGATGCGTAGTGGATCATCTGGCGGAGTGGGGTGAGAGCTCATTAACATTGATGAACTTCTTTATCGAACATTGTGTTAGTACAGTAAGTGGAGAAGATATTCTGTGTGGTGAACTGTCAGTTATACAGTGTGTGAAAGCCAAATGGAATGAATTATTTCGGTAACGGTACATATTTCAAAAAAATCCGGAAACACGTCAAATTCACGGAGATAAAACCTGAAAACAACAGGAAATAGGTCGCCTTTTTCATGACAAATTCCCTAATTTACCGCCCATATCTCAAGGAACAATAAGCAAAATAGAGAAGCAGGTTCGCGATCTTGGTCATGTAGGGCAGATAGAAACAGCAGCTGGCAATGCAGCGAGTGATGAACTCAAATTAGATTTGATGCTTGAGTTTGAGAAAAACCCACATACATCGAGTAGACAGGCATCCACTACATTCAATGTTAGCCATACATCGATAGTAAACATATTGTGAACTACAATCATACATGTTTCGATTGTGCCATTCAATATATTCGAATATTCAACTCATTCTAAGATAAATATGTCTCAATAGCAGTGTCCTCAAATGAGAACACTGGGCAAATCTCACATGATTGGATGAATGCATATTTTTTTCAGATCATTCAGAGAATGAATCAAAGCCGAATTCCATTCAAGAATTTAAAAGATGCTATCGCATATTTGGAATCGGAGGAAATCGAAGCTGATATTCTCGCTTTACCTCTCAACGTAGATGAGCTCACGGATGAAGAATTTTTTGACGATAAAGATCTCGGAGACCCTGTTTTATCTGATGTAGCAGGCACCATAGAAATACACATTTCAACAGATGACGATGACGCCGGAAGAATTATTTCTCCAGCTTCTATGAAAGACGACGATAATATACCTTTTTCAATACTGCGCAAACGCTTCTCTATCGAGAACAATAAAATACCTCAATCCGCTCCTGCTGCTTGCTGGAAAGAAACCGAGCCTGTTCATGAAACTTGGCAGAAGAGAAATTTGGCAAGTCGAAAATTGGACGAAATGAAGGTGGTGTTGGCGAATAAAACACCGGTCAACATTTTTGAAACAATATTTTCATCTGAGGTTCTGGAGCTCATCGTGGATGAGAAAAATCGGTATGCTATGTCTGTGAAAAATAAACAAGGATTCAGAGTTTCTGTGGATGAAATAAAAATATTTTTGGGTTTTCTAATATTTTCTGGTTACCATACATTACCATCCGAATGTTAATATTGGTCTGAAGCTGATGACCTGGGAAAGAAACTAGTGAAAGATGCTATGAGTAGAAATGCTTATTTACAACTCAAGTCTCTGATTCACTTCCAAGACAACTCCAAAGCAGAACACAATAAAGGTGATGGAGGATTCAAAATAAGACCCCTTCTAGATATCGTAAACTGCAAATTCCGTCAGTATAGTGTGTTTGAGGAACATTTGTCAATTGATGAAATGATAATACTAAGGGCGTCACTCCTTGAAACAATTCATGAAGGGTAAGCCAATACGTTTTGGCTATAAGTTTTGTGCCTTATGTGGTATCATGGAATATTGTTTCAATTTCGATCTTCATTGTGGAAAAGTAGCAACACAGAACGATAAAAATAAAACATTGGTAAGCACTGTTGTTGAAAATATTTTGTCAGTTGTGGATGATCCGACAAGCCATATTGTATACTTTGGGAAATAAAATTCAGAGCTACATGAACAGTGAGAGATAACCGCATGAAGAAGTGTCCATTGAAAGAAGTGAAACAGCTACGAAAACAAGATCGTTGAACTTATGATTATCAGTAAGATACAACTAATCAAGTGACTTTTGTTCGATGGAATGATAAAAAAATGTGTCTCTGTTGGAACTAATTTTGATACAATACTTCCTATCGTGAATGTCTCAAGATGGAATCGACTAAGAAAAGAAAGAATACCTACTCCTCAACCAGCAATGATAAGCAACTATGATAAATATATGGGTGGCGTAGATCACCATGATTGAATGCTTGAAAAGCATTCAATAGCAATTCGAGGTAAAAAATGGTATTGGTGCTTGTTCACTCGAATCGTTGACATGGCAGTTGTGAATTCATATACCTTATATATACTCACTCATGGTATGGGTTCCATCTCTATCAAAGATTTCAGGAAGAACATTGCAACAACTTATTTGAAATTGGGTCATGGAAACCGTATTCAACTAGGTAGACCGAGCAGCCTATTGTTGACATCGAGGCCCAAAGTATTTGATGATATACGTTTCGATAGGGTGGGGCACATTATTGAAAATCGCGAAAAACAGCAGAGATGTCAATTAATTTCCTGCCAGAGTAAACCACGCACTTTCTGCCAAAAATGTAATATCACATTGTGCATATCTTGTTTTAGCCGATACCATGACAAAAATTATTATTTATAAACAATCACTGAGATCTTCATTTTATCTGTCTGAAATCTTCATTTTGTTTTTTAATTTTTTTATTTCTTCAATTTGGACGTTTGACTCATTTTGTGCTTTCCTATATTATCATGAATGAATAATATCTTGTTGCACTGCAAATTTTTATCGTTAATGTCGCCTATGCACAGTGTTCTCTTTTAATGACAGATATTTTTTCGGTAACTATCAGATTTCAATGAAATCCACAGCTATATTGTGCAACTAGGGACTATAAACTTTCATAATCGAATTGGTTTCGGTTTAATTAGAAAAAAATTATAATTTGGGCGTTAATGGGTTAATGTCCAGCAATACGTCGATACAACATTTGCCAATCGGTGGATAGGGAGGCGAGGATCTATTGAATGGCCAGAGCAATCACCTGATTTTTCATCATTAGGTGTATTTTTATGGGGATATAAAGAGTACAAAACTGAACCTTCATATTTGAATGACTTATAATAACGAATAACGCTTGCGATTCGGTCAGACATGCCTGATATGTTAAATAATGTTAGAAGACAGTTTTATTTGAGATTAGGATGTTGCCAAGACATTCGCGGTGAACATTTTGAACATCCACTTTGTTAACATCCTTATTTTTTTTGTATTCTATATTTCATAACATTTTGCATTACATTTCAGTTTTTAGTGTATTTTATTTAATTTCAGTAACCACATGATTTTAATTTATTTCATCGTAATTGTTCCAATAAACTTGAAAGCGATAACATTTTTGAATATAGAATGAAGAGACCTTGGGGGTTGTACCTGTCATTCGAAGGGGGTTGTAGGTGGGGGTGGCATTTTATGTCAAATCATAATTTACATTTGACGTGTTTCGGGATTTTTTTCAAATTTGTGCATCTGCAATTGCAGATGGAATAAGAATTTCTCTTGCGAAGGTAAGAAGGTGCGAAGAAAAATCAAATCAACGATGAAAAAAATAGTAAGTGTTGATAAAAAAACCCTTTTAATTCCAAATGAAAACAGATGTATTTGAAATTTCAAAATTGTCATGGATGATGCTGATTTGGCAATTTTATGCTCAAATTAATTTCCATATCAAAGTGAAACGAGTTCATAAAACCCTAATCCGATATATTGAATATTGGGGAAGCAGGGAGTCTTTGAGTAACATATAAATATTGAAGGAACGCCAGCCTATTGAACTATTTGGGATAAAATTCTTAAAGAGAATGCGGACCTATAGAGAAGAATGTAGACCTATTATTTATATAGATGGAACAAATATTCACGATACCGGATGTTCAATCGTGTATTCAATCGAGTACATTATATAATTCAGAGTCCATTTAAATCTTATAATAGACAATCACTTTGAGATGAAAGTATACAAAATAGACAATTTCCATTTCCAATCAAAATTTTGTAAGAAGTAATACTCTCCAAATCAACATTTCTTTCTCAACATTTCATTTTTTCATTTCTTCTTTAAACATTGCTTGTGTTATCCTTATACAATAAACTCTTGTTTATTGGGTAAGTTTGAAAATGTCCGTACAGGACGAAACTGCAGTAACGTTAATTACAAATAAAAGTGGTAAAAACATAGAAAGTTTAATTTCTCTTTTCTTCATTATGATTCTCTACCACGTAGTAACGGCTACATCCATCAATTTCTTTCATTAAACGCTTCCTGTCTACAAATATAAATAAAATAAAGTGTGTGTAAGATATCATTGAAACTCTTCATTGTTCAAAAGACCTATTGGTGTATTCTGTACGGGTGTTGGCACAAGCTGTGAAACAAAATTCGCCAAGTTGTGGTATGCGAAAGGTTAAGTTTTTATGAGCGACTCGAAATCGACTGCCTTGGATTCTCCTGGACACTCTCACAGACAGCGGCGATATTTTTGGAATAAATTTCGAGATAAATTGATATCAAGTGAAATACTTTCTACCATTATGGCCCATAAATTGAAAATCTGAATAAATGACGAGCGACAGGTTTCGATTCTCACTTCATCGACTAACATGCGTACAAAGTGGGTCAATCTAATTTCTCGACAAAACAAAGGCGAACCGGTTTGAACACCAAGATTTAAATGCTTTTTTGTATTACTTTTGTATAATACAAAGGCACAGTAATCCCACTTCGGGTGATTTTTGGTTTGAATTTTCTACACGCAGGCCCAGGAGTTGCAGTCTCAGGTCTGCGCAAACGACGAGTTCAAGACAGGCACGCAACCCTTCCATAGTTGTCAAATTTCATGGGTTTCACCCAACCTACTACACAATGGGAAATTTTCCTCAATTTGGGTTATTACAGCAAATGCAAGTTTGAACAAAATGAAGTTGAGTTCAATTCATGGGTTTTTCAAATTCACTTCGAAAAGTATTCAAATTGATGTTTCAAATGTTGGGTTTTAATTTTTAAAGGGATCGCAACAGCAAGTTGAAATAATTTATACGTAGGTACCTAGATACTGTTCTTCAGAAAAGGAAACTTATCTTCATAAATCAAGAATTAAGGCAAAATATAAATTATAGTTTAATAGCACCTCTACAAACCACATGAACAACAGTTGTTTTGTTATTTATTTATATAGAGGAAGATAGGTTAGGTGCACAAAATGTCATATGTCACAGAATGTCTCGGAACTCGGAACATAAGTAAACAGAACAGTACGCCTATATGCTATATTTGGCCCCAAAAATCACTACAAAGAAATTTCGTATGGATTCGTACCATGGTTCATGAATAACAAAACTCGTTCTTCATCTTGCCTTTTTTCTAGTTGAAATGAAAATATATTTTGTCACATCCGAATATGAACATCTGCCGATCCCATGAATTTTTAAAATCTACTCGAAACATAGTTCATCATTGTCTAAATGATCTGGGTTACTTGAATATTACACAAATGCAAAATTATCATTTGTACAATTTTCTCAGGTGCTCAACATGGTTTTCATCGACTGTATTTTTTTGAGCAGTTTATATGAATAGTTGTTATGTTGAGCGGTGCTTAGACGCTTTGGTTGAGATTGTAGTAGGGAGAAATGTCATTAGTGTCAAATACGTCAACATTGTAAAAACTGAAACTCCTGGACACCAACATCAAAGAGACCGACGCTAAGTGGGACTACTGTATATAAGTATACTGTGACAATGATATCACAAAACATTTCACCCCATCTATGTTATTCAAAATAAACTCGGTCAACAAAGTTCTGCTATTATTCACTAGATGGTGTCTTCGTCAGAATTCAAAATATAAAATAACAATAAATAGTTAGCTTATCAGTGATCGTTTATCGTTTTTTCCTAGATAAACACTTAGATATTAGTTGAGCACATGCTGAGGAGAAGTGTTGCTTCAATGAAAATCGCTGTAGAATAGGTGAGTATAGGTTGGTTGCCTATCTCTCAGGAATAATAAACCACATATAAATTGTATATATGATTGAATTTGAAAATTAAAAGAACTTCTGTTACGATATAATGTAACACATAATGTATTATTACGCTTTCAAAGTGACCTAATTCTGACCAATCAATTTTATCCAGTAATTCATCAGGAAAAGGAAAATTTGTTGCATTGAAATAATGAGTTCCTCCAGGCAGATGATGATCATTTTTGAAATTATTATTTTTTATTTCAAATTCCACAACTAACGCTGGATATCATTTATCAATTTGAAATTATGTTATTATTTCATTTAACACTGAGACTTCAGTACTACTCAATATCAAATTGAGTTTTGTTAAAAATAATTACTTCAGCTCAAAGGAGAGTGCAAATGGATTTGAATGAATGAATGAATGACTAGAATTTGATTTCGCAAACATGAAATTTGTACCCCTATGGCTGATTCACGATCATACATGGAGTCCGTAATTCATAACACATTCATTAGATTTACCTTTTCCTCTGATTCATGAATGTACTTGCATCATCGCCCAGTTCGTTAATATGGCACCTGATCCTTATTCAACCGCCAGACCAAATGAGAATTAATATCATGGGTTGAACTACAATTGTGTAACGCCTTGTCTGCACCATGCATCCCCTAATGTTTTTATATTTGCCCTAGACTAGAATAGTTGAGTCATTTGCATGGTCCAGTACTTTATATTCACAGTTGTTCACAGTTGGTGCCTGAGGGAGCAGATAAACTGTGTTAATCCCGTTCACCAAGAGAAGGAAATTGGACGATCTAACGCCACTTTCCCTCGATGGTGTGGTCATTCCATTTGGAACGAAGGTGAAATATCTTGGCATTGTCCTTGATAAAAGACTCACCTGGAACGCTCACTTGGAAAAAGTTTCACACAGAGTCAGATTGTCTCTATGGACATGTCGAAAGATTTGTGGTAAAACTTGGGGTTTAGATCCCAAACAAATCCATTGGATTTATGTGATGATTGTCAGATCAATGAACACGTATGGTTCAATTGCTTGGTGGCCGAAGGCTTTACATAAACCGGCCCAAGCTAAACTCTCTGGCTTACAGAGACAGGCTTGTCTGGCTATCAGTGGTACCATCAGTACCACACCGTCAGCGGCCATGGAAATCCTTCTAGATCTACCTTCTCTCCACATTTTTCTGGAAGGAAATGCTAGATGGACTGCATACAGACTTGTGCACATTGCCAATTGCACAGATCAATTCAATGCAGAGTGCAACAGACTGTTGGTTGACATTGGAAGTCACAGCATTCTGGAAATGACCTCTGACTTTATGCCTCCAACTGTCAACTACGAACTGCCTTATAAAGTACTATTCCCGAGTAGAGAGGACTGGATCCTGCGGTCGAAGGAAATATTAATAGCAGATAGTTGTTGGTTCACAGATGGATCAAAAACACCTTCCGGTTCTGGTGCAGGTGTTTTCAGTTGCAGACCCAGGACAGAGTTATCTACCTGCCTAGGAACTTATGCGACTTTATTTCAAGCGGAAATTTACGCTATTGAATGGTGTTGCGGAGAGATTGGATAAATCCAACCTCACTCGCAAGTCAATAAAAATATTCTCGGACAGTCAAGCGGCGTTGGAAGCTCTTGGCTTCCACCGAGCAATGTCTAAATTGGTAGCAAACTGCCAAAAAATACTCTCCTCGATAGGAAGACTAAACAGTTTGTCTCTGGTCTGGATTCCTGGCCATACTGGCCTGGAAGGCAATGAAGCTGCTGACTCTCTTGCAAAGGAGGGTGCTGCAAGCGGCTTCATTGAACCAGAACCTGGCATTGGCATCGCTTTGGGCTTTGCCAAACAAACACTTAACACCTGGATGGCAAGACGAGTTATGGATTTCTGGCAGAATCTTCTTGGAATGGCTCACTCCAAGGCGTTTATTCACCCTTCGAAGCTTGATTCCAAACAGTTCTTGGACTACAGTAGGGATGAACTACGATGTCTAACAAGCCTTCTTACAGGTCACTGTCATTTGAATCATCACATGCAGAGACTTGGGCTGTCGGAAGACAGTGTGTGTCGCCTCTGTCTGGAAAATGATAAAACTGCAGAGCATATACTTTGTGCCTGCCCCGCTGGGGACCGAATCAGGTTCTTTGAGTTCGGCAGATCCGTACTCTCACCATCTGACCTAAAAGACCACTCACCATACAAACTAATCGACTTCGTTGAGAAGCTGGGTTTATTTGGGCGAGTGTGAATAGGTGTGAGCCACAATGAACCCTTATGGGTTGCGGTGGAGTGTCGAATAGATCCACTCTCTTTAGACCTACCTACTTTATATTCATTTCGGTTCCGATGACATTATAGCTTATCTATTCCATGAAACATCCAATTTTGTTACTTTAGATAATGCATGACAAATTCAAAAATGTGTTCGTCAAGAACACCCAGTAGAATTCACAATATGTGTACTATTGTTGGTCTCGCTGGGGACCGAATTAGGTTTTCAGAGTTCGGTAGAGCCGTACTCTTACAATCTGACCTAAAAGATCACTCACCATACAAACTAATCGGCTTCGTTCGAAGCTGGGTTTATTTGATCGGGTGTGAATAGGTGTGAGCTACAATGAACCCTTGCGGATTGCGGTGGAGGGTGGAATAGACCAATTCACGTTGGAGCTAACCTAACTATTGTTGGCTACTATTGAATAGCTTCAATTCACGTTGGATTTGAATCGCCGGAGATCAAATTCATTTGGAAAAACGTTCTCAGGAAGTTCATTCCACCTGAACGCCGAGATGTATTGAGTTGAACCCCAAAACCATGAGCCGCCACAGTCCGTCCCGTATTTCTGATATGTACCGCTCTCGGTGGCATCAAATGTGTCAAGTCACTGGAATACCTCCCGTGGAAGTGTCTATAAAAGAGAAACAAATCTCTAAAATTTTTTTGATGTTTCAGACTATCAAGGTGGTAAGTGATGTTCTTGTCTCCAATCGGGCAGATGGCTCTTTTCTGGATGGAATCCAGCAGCTTCAGGATATTCTAAGGGGTGGAGCTCCATACATGAGAACAATACTCCAAAGAAGGTCTGATATGAGTTTTATGAAGCATCAAAAGTTGCTGAGGTGTGTACAGTTTTCTAGTTCGGAACAGTGTTCCAAGCTTACGAAAAGCAGCCTTTGCAATTATAGACACATGATTGTGCCAAGACATGTTGGTGTCCATTTCAACCTCCAACAAACTTATCAAAGCAGAAAGCGGAATCGTGTGTTCTGACATTATTATATCCAGTTCGGACACTTTTATCTTTTTGGAAAAAACCGATGCCTGGGTTTTCTTGGCATTGAATTGAACCTGGTTACTTTCACCCCAATTCGAAATCACCTCTAGATCTTCATTAAAATATGTAACCTCCTGCTGCCTGTGAAGATGTGCATCTGCAGCCGATGTCATGGAATCCAACTGAAATAACGAGACAATTTTCCTGTCGTCATCAAAGTAATATATTGGATTCTCGGTTTTTTCCATTAAGTCATTGATGTACAATAGAAGGAGGGTTGGGGATGATAAGGATCCCTGGGGAACACCAGCATTGATGGTAAAAATTTTCAGGAGGTTTTCATCGCACTCAGTCGGATTTCTCTGAAAAATCCATAAACAGTTTTGTGAGAATATATATAATCTTCACGAAGGGTTAGTCCATTAGATCCTAGGCCGCTACTGGGAGGATATTTATGTTGTCTTCCTCTGTAGGACTGTTCAGCAACATTCGCTCTATTAGGTAGCGAAGTGTCAGTGAAAAGTACCAAATGTTGTCTCTAATGGTACTTTATCCATTCGATTTTTCAATCTGGAGGTTCAGCCAATATCATTTTCAACTCGCTTTGATTATCTATCTGAATTTTTTTCATCACTCCATTACATGTCATACAGATTAACCAGACTGAATCTTGATAGTCTGGTGATACTCGAGAAGAAAACAATACTTTTTTATGAAAAATTTAATAAAACATCATTATCAACGTGTATATAATGACTTCAGTGATGATGATAACTTCCAGAACTTCCGTGACCATGTCCACCACGTCCACTCTTGGCACTAGCAGCGGCAACAGCGAGTCCAGCTTCAGCAGCATTCGACTGTGCGATTTGCGCAGCTTCAGCTGCTCTCAGAGCCGATAGTTCTGTCTGTTGCAGATCTGCCGCAGCGGTCTGAATTTGGCTCAAGATCTGACCTATGCGTTGCTTAGCTTGTTCTACCATATTTTGTTGTGCTGCAGCGGCGTTGCCAGCTTCAGCTGCTGCTTGTTCAGCGTGGGAGGCTCCACTCTGGGAGGCAGCTAAGGCGGCGGTGAGGGTATTGACCTGTTCTTGAGCATCTTGGGATGCTTGTTGGGTGGCTGCAGCGACTGCTCCGAGTTGTTGGTACTGTGCGATTTCGGCTTGGACCTGTTGTTGAGCATCTAGTGCTTGTCTTCTGAGGTTCTGAACGATGGCCTGCTTGCCTACCAGAGCGGCTTGAGCGGTTTGAGCAGCCTACGAAAATAAAATTTTAATACATCACCAAATTATGGAAGGAGGGGAACTCTGAGTATTCAAGAGGATTGCATCTGCAATTATTATGATGAAGGTAGGGTAAAATGTTAGTTGTATCGTCTGAAGAGTCAATTAAAAAATATCCAGTATGTTTCCATTACTATCGAAATGATTTTCAAAAAGCAACCCGTATTTCAGTTAATACATCATAAACTTGAACAACAACCATCGAATTATGACCAACATTCAGTAGAGGAGAAAAAAAGTCATTAAATATGAAACGAATTTTTACCAATCCCTCTGCTAGAAAAATGATCTAAGTATGATATGGATTTTCAACTGAACGATAAAAAATAAGACCATTCCAAGTATACTTCATATCAATTCATGAGGGTATGCTGAAAAACTTTTACCTATATTCGTGGATAATGACGCGATAATTTTGAAAAAAATCAAAGTATGGAAGAACAGATAACGCATTTCACTGATAAGCGAAAATGTATGTCCAGTGTGTGGTAGGTAAAATTGGAACTTCTGGAATGAATTTATCGAATCTATTGGGAACACTATTCCACACCAGAACAAAATACTGTCTGTCAACGCGGATTTTCTCTAACCAAGTTAACATCATTGAAGTTTCAGTTCAGTGATTGAATCTGCTGAAATGAGTCCATCCGTTAATCTGCTGTCGCCTTTTCCCAAAGAAAACCCTCAGAAGGCGACACTTGCGCAAGCTATTTGTAGTACGAGTCGGACGATACGCAGTGAACATAGATTGTTCTCTACTGTTGGGATCGAACCAAAGTTCATATAGCGGTTGATTAAATGAGTAATTAACCATCACTCTCGTCGAGTAATTGAACTACCATCTCAGATTGGGAGGAACGAAATGAGATGAAAAAATGATATAATGAAAATTATATGACTGGACTATCGAATATGTGAGGAAATGTCCAGTTGCAAAATGTCCTTATCAATACAAATTTGAGAAATTCCTTGCCAAGGATAATGTGAAAGTTGACTGAAAATAGTGTGAAATGTCCATCGATACCTTATGAAGACTAGTGTTACGTATTGGTTTTTCAGATAAACGATCCATACAGAATATAGTTGTTTAGACATGAGTGTATGTGAATACGTGATACCAGTCAAGTTTTCACTTCCGAACAAAATGAGCTCTCGGTGAGATTTCCATTTGCAGCTAGACTAGTGGAAGATGTGGATATTCTGAAATTTCACTTCATAATATTCATTTTTTTGAAACAGAAATTTCTCTACTCGTTTCAGTCATCAGACTCATTCTGCTAAAAATTTTGTTTGGAATTTCACACATTCCTTGTTACTGGTCACGAATTTGGAGTCTCTGTCGCAAATTGATTAAAAGAGCTGATTTTACCAACAAAAACTCATTTTCTTATATTTTTTTTACAAAACACTCCAGTCAAGTTTTCACTTCCGAACAAAATGAGCTCTCGGTGAGATTTCCATTTGCAGCTAGACTAGTGGAAGATGTGGATATTCTGAAATTTAATTTCAAAATATTCATTTTCTTGAAACAGAAATGTCTCTACTCGTTACACTCATCAGACTCATTCTGCTCAAAAATTTTGTTTGGAATTTCACACATTCCTTGTTACTGGTCACGAATTTGGAGTCTCTGTCGCATATTGATTAGAAGAGCTGATTTTACCAACAAAAACTCATTTTCTTATATTTTTTTTACAAAACACAAACAAATAACTCTATGCTGAAAGAATAACTAGAGCTTTTCATCCATTGACTCAACTCTTGAGATGTCTACCGCACTTGTTGACGAAATTTTAGGCATAAAACCCGTAGACCACGGCTAAAAAATCCGAAAAATAACTTCGGCAGATAGGAATTTTGTTAAATACGCTGAGATAAGTCAAAAGTGTAGCTTACAAAATGTTATTTCCAATTACTCTGTTTTTCGAAAAAATAAAGAAATTTGAGTAATGTATTATCATGAACTTTTGTTTATAAAATATGATGATGAATCATCAATTGCGAAACTTATTTGATTAAAATTGAGAGAGAATATTTTTAGGAGAGAAAAAGGTTTTGGCTTTCTACTTCTTCATCTGATAACAAAAATGTGGAAGTCTTCCAAGAAACGGGAGGAAGCAATCAATTCCAGAAATTAACTCTGTACAAAGATGTGTTATTTGATATTTTGCACTTGGCATTTGTTTATGTAGTAGATACTCTGACTTCTGGGAACTCAATAATTGGGTACTTCATGAAATTGAATGAAAGAACCAGGTCTCTACACTCAAATCCTTTTAGAAAACTGAGAGTACTTGATACTGATACTGAATGATCATTGACTTCCGTTCGGTATCAATAACAGCTCTAGCTAGTACCAGTAGGAACTTCAGTACCTGGATTTCGAATACTAGAATTTTCCAAAATGATTTTGGTATCCGGAGTATAGCATTCAACGTCAGGCCAAAGAGAAAAGAAACAACCGCTGTTAACAAATTGAGTTTGGGAATAAAGGGAGTAATAAAAACCACTTCTATTCACTGAATACTCTTTTGAACTTCTTTTCTCACAACTAGTAATGAAGGGGGTAGTCGGGGTGGGCCAATACAGACTGAAAAAGTAACCGAGTTACATGAGATTAGGTCAAATGGAAATTTCGGAATATACTGAGAAACTATTATCACAATATGAAACTATTATGTTCTGGGACCACATCATACTAAATTATGCGTTCAACACACACTACGTGGTTGAAGTCTCATACCGCGAAGAGTGGAGAACAAGCTCGGCAGGAAGTCCTAGTATATATAGAATCTACCAACAGGAACTTCCGAACTCTGACGATTGTTGAAGCTACATCTGTCATTCAGGTGTCATTCATTGAGTCGGTTTCACCAAATCACCATGTATGGATACAGCATTCATCAACACGTGCAAATAATAAAATGCGCTCTACTCATTTTACGACTGTCATAATCGTTCTACGGACGGGACTATTCGCAATGTGATGTATGTATTTGAGTCCACTGGTTCAATGAACGATCGACCAACACCCGTACGTCGACGAAACGCAAGATCTGCCGAAAACATCACGACTGTCTGTGAGTGTTTGCAGCAGAATCCGAGGTGGTGGATTGCGCGTCTCTCAAAAGAACTTGGCCTTTCATAGACCACTTAGGCCTGCACTCGTATACAATTTAACTTACCCAGGAATTAAAGGTAAACACCAAGGTAAATACCACAGGTAACGACGTGTATTTGCTGAATGGGATATGCTCTACGCAGAGAAGCTGTAGCAGACATACATACAATGGATCAATAGGTCTTTCAAACGAATAAAAAAAATTATCGGTGTCTCACATACACTTTGTTTTATCCTTATTCATACATAGAAAGTGCTTAATGAAAGACCCTATAGATGGGTCGAAAACCGCACATGAAACGGGAGCTGGAGTTCACTATGCGGAAATTAATCTTCATTTCAGTTACTCACTCGGTCAGTACATTTCAGTCTTCCAGGCAGAAGTTTATACAATCTAGCAATGAGCAAGAAACCCAGAAGTGACTACGAGACTGGTCTGGAAATGCCGTGAAAAACTGAGGAAACACTAGATGCCAGACCACTGAGGCATTGCAGATAACGAAAGTGCTGATGGGTGTGCCAGCCACGGATCATCAGCCTAGAAGCAGCTGCGGGGTACCAAAACCTTTGGTAACCATATTGAAGATAGGGTACATAACAAACATGAAGGCTGTTGCAAAATACATACGTGAATACACACGGAAAAACTTTTATGAAGACACTGTCCAAGCAAATAATCGAAGAACTGCTCGGCTCAGAAAAATTACAAGGCTGTTCAGTGAACTATGTCTGTTGGGAGAACTTCTGAAAAAAAAAGGGCTGTGCAACGAAGACCTCAACTGCAGGCAATGAAACAACAGAATTGAAACAAGCTCTTCATATTCAATGCAAATGTTAGGCACTGGCTGACAGAAGGCAAATATGTTTTGGACAACACAAATTATGTCCAGAAGAATACGACACCCATTAGGCAAGGGCCTTGTACAAACTGGCGAGGACTACGAGATTGTTGGAATGAGTGTCATGAAAAATATGAAAGGAAACCGTAATGAATCCATTTTTCTGGAGATTCTGGGAAAATATACGAATCAGATGGCTTCTGAGAGTTAGAAAAAAATATCACTCAAAGTAGTCAAAATAGCAAGTATAGTACTTTAGCAGTTTCTCGGAACTGAGAACTGCAGTTTTTATTCTCTGGAATTACTTACCCCGAAGGCTGTGCTGGCCAGAGTACTCTTGATTCCGAAGGCTGCTTGGCTTCCTGCAGTTTGTTGATTCAGAACGGCGTTATTGGCTTGCTGGGCGGAGCTATGAGCTAGACTGGAGAGTTCAGCGCCGTTGTTGCCTTTTCCAGTGTCGGACAGAAGGCCTTCGTCATATTCTCCGCCGAATCCAGCCGATTCGTATCCATGTTCAACTATGATGGCTTGGGTAGCTTGCGAGTGTTTGGGAACTACGATATTCACATGTTTCGAGAGTCCAGCTGACACTAATGCGACTGGAAAACAGAACAAAGTTATTTCGATTGGAGGTGCTATGATTCATAATATTTCAGACAGATAGAGTAGTTCTGCAGAAGGTGTTATTTTTTCATTTCGTGACTGAAAAGGACTGAAAATTCTCTCCTCTTTGAAGACTCGTTTTTTTATCAGAGATGTTGCACTGTTTGTTAAGCTCTAATACATACCAACTTGTTAGTTATATAGGGGTCATTCCATTCATAATGGAATTGAAAAAAGACTGTTTGAAGTATAAAGTGAAAGAGAAAATATCATTTCCGTGAAATCAAATGGTAAAAATTTTGAAAATGTTTGTTCCAGATCGACTTCCCATTTGGATAAATCTTCTATTTGTGATCTGCACATCTTTGTGAAGAGTATACGAGACAGTAGCCGTTATGGTTGACGTGAGTGGTTTATTCCACTCGCCGACTGTCAGGTGAAACGACGATTCGAGCCGAGACCCTGGACAATCGATTTTCACCACCTATCGTCCAACCAGTATTTCAAAGTGCTAGGAATCGCACGTTGAAAGGTGGGACCTTGTTAATCCTTCGCTCACACAAGTTTCTACTCCTGAATGTTGTCGTTCGAAGGGTTGCGACTACTTGTTAACGGAAAACAGATTTGGACACACAGCTTTCATTAATGTTCTTAATCATCTCCCTTCTTCCTTCAGAAGTTTGCCATTTTCTATAATATGAAATGGAAGTAAAGTAGAAAGTCGAATGATTGTTTTTTTCAAAAACTAGTTTTGCTTGTTCAATTATCATTTGTCACTTTCAGATTACATTTTTTGAAGAAGTATTCATATAGAGAAGGATAAAATTGAGCCTCAAATTCAAGTCTGGTGATTAGTTGATGGTAGTCATTCATAGATCAATAACTCTACTATGTTTTTGGATATTATTATCAGATATGCAACACTGATATACATACACAATATCTCCAAAACAACCCATATTCATGTTCTGAAAATTGTTAGTGAAAATTTCGAGATTTCGAGGAAATGGTCCAGTTGTTACTCCTAGAAAAACTCCAACACTTTTCGCAGTCTTTGATAGAATTTCTCTTTTAGAATTCGTTTTTTAATATGAAACTGTGCATTTCAACTTCTGTTCTAAGTCTGCTTTCCATCGACTCTATAATTTAGGGCCATTGATAAATAATGTATTCACTAAATTTTTTGACAGTCGACTTCTTTGCAAACTTTCGTGAAGGTTTCGAAGTAGATCAATTTGAGTAGAAGACATCATCTAATGATTCTTTGAATTGCATCTTGAAAATATAGAACACTAGATCTTGGACTAATGTTGAGCAGGAAATTTTATTTGGTAATCACATTTCCAATGTTAATTCAAAAATGAACTACATCATAATTCTCTAGTTCCTTCTTAAGTGCAAAATAATTATAGTCAACACTCAATGTAAAAGTGCATGACGTTAAAAAAAATAACATTCAAGAGCCTTCAGTTATTAGTTTTGGAATGAGTTGAAGCATTATTTCATTGCAAAACAATGTAGACAACTAAACAAATATCTTTTCAGTGTTTGCCAAATATCTGCTATTTCATCATGTTCACAGTTAATATACTAACTGTTAATTTAGTATTAAATGATGCATAATCTAATATACCATATTTCTGTACTGCCATTATTGAAGAAGAAGCAAATCAATAAAATTGCCCATCGGGAAACGCAATAAAAAATCGTGTGATAATTTTTGATTAGTGTAATGATTATACTTTTTGAAACCTTCAAAATTATTCCATACCTCTTGCGAATCATTCTTTTCAGAATGAAATTAGGAGTTACGATAATGAATAGAAAAATGTACTCACCTCCGCAAACTGCAAATACGAAAATCCTGAACATGTTTTCTGAAAATAAAAAATAATTATTCGAATAAGAAGAGAATTAAAAATAATTTCAATTGTTTTGAATCATCAGATATATGTTATAATTTATCTGAGTGAATGTAACAAGAAAATAAATAATTTCAATCATGTGGAAGTTGGGAATATATTTGGTGAGGTTATGTGATGTTCATTACGTTCATTGCGTCGTTATTGCAATAATGGATTACTCATTGGGAAATGGATTACCTCCACAACTGCATACTACATCAATTATTTTTATAGTATCGGAATTACTGAATCATATTCATACTCAGAGTTACAGCTCAGGAAGAGACATCTTTTGTTTTCGAAATTTAAAATTGAATCAACCTCTGATGGTTAGTAGATGAAATATTGTACTTTACATATGGAGTGAAGTTTTACAGTTGTACTTAACTGCAAAGGACGTCATATCGCAAGAATATAAATGAGGCCGAGTTGATATTCTGAAGGAAGATATTCAAATTCAATGGAAGTTTAAAATCTTGCTGCAACTTCATTCTTCAAGGACGAATATGTTTGTTGATATAAAAATTGAAATATTTTATCTCGTTTATATGTGTATATATCTTGAAAAATCCAACAAAGTTATTTTACGACAGATACACAACATCACTAAAAACTATAATAAAATAATTTTCATGAGAAACCAACTCACTATTTCACAAACAACTGCAAGAAGTTGAAATGATGAAAGGCTGAAAGCTACTGTGTGAATTTTTACTCATCCCTCCGTTATTTATACAAGATCCCTGGGGTGGGGCCGTCGAATAATGATTGAAACAAATTCATAGATTGTAGTATCAACAAAAGTAAAATAGTTTACAGAGCGTAAAGAGTCCATAAGTGGCGAACTTAATGGTACCCAGAGGCGTAACGAATAGAGAGCTGTATCTCCTAAGTTGTCCGTGAAAACACAGGAAGATTATTACTTCTTGGATATTGCGTGAAAATCGAAAATTGTAGAAATCAGTCAATCTAAATCGCCCAACTTTCGACATCTTCACTTCATATGAATCTCTGCTTCATAGAGAAAATTTCGTCAATAATATTTTCAAATCCCGAAAGTTATTCATTGAGTTGGCAAGAAGAGTATTATTTTGCGAAATAGTTTAATGTATAAGTTTGAAAATGTCCTTATAGGACGAAACTGCAATAACGTTAGTTACAAATGAAAGTGGTAAAAAAACACAGAAAGTTTCAATTCTCTTTTCTTCAAAGAAGTAACATTTAGGCACAAACTTGAAAAAAAAACCCTTTTAAAACCACTATTTTCAAATAATAATGATAATAATTTTATTAATCGTTTTCGGTACTTATTGTACATATGGTAAGCCTATAATTGTAATACATACAGTGTGTAACAACGAAAACTCAACAGAGCCGTTTTTGAATATGAAAAGTAAGATTTTTAAAAAAAGCTCGGGCACGTCAATTTCAAATTAAAGGGGGACACCTTTCAAACTAATCAGATTTTCTTGTAGTACGCACCCCCTCGGAGGGGTGCGTCCGACGACCCTTATTTAGATAGGGGAAGTAGGTCGAGTGGCACCTTGTTTTAAAGGTCTTTCGAATACTTTTACATCTCTGTTGAAAGAAAATTTTTGTAACGATTAGTTTTCAAGATGATTTGAAGATTTAAAGGTATTTGTATTGAGTTCAACTTTTTTTAAAATAAATCAAATTGTTTTTAAGGTACAATTTACGTTCAGAACTTTCATAAAAACAAATTTTTGCTTTTTATGACAACCTGCTAATACGTGTCCTTTTGATTTCGTAAAAAAGTAAGAATTATTTGTTTATTACGAGGAGATTTTTTCGGGGGATGGGGTTGGTTACCACCCTTACATTTTAGGTAAATTGAGTGACACCTTCTTATGAATGTTTCCTTTTCACGTGGATATTTTATGCTTCTGATAAAAAAGTGAATCATACTGAAAACTTACCTACACAACGAATACAACCTGCGGATTTCTTCGAATGCTGATGACACAGAAAAGTTTAAGAAACTGTTTTAGGGTTAATAAATCCCAATAATTGTTTTTAAAACACACACAAAAAAGTAACACCTAATGAGGGAAACTCACATAGGAAATTCAGAGTAAATGTTCAAAATGTGCGCCATTTTGCTTCATGCAACAATAAAGATTTTGTTCGAATTTTGCTCTTACATTATTCAACATCTCAGGAGTTATAACTCGGCATTCATCAATAATTCTACGACGCAATTCAGCCAAATTGGCTGTCTGTGTATCATAAACTTTGGACTTTAAATATACCCACAAAAAGTAGTCCAGTGGTGTTAAATCTGGTGATCGTGCTGGCCATTCAATTGGACCTCTTCTGCCAATCCATTGTCCTTCAAAATGATTATTCAAAAAATTTCGAACCTGCTGGGCATAATGGGGTGGTTCACCGTCTTGTTGAAAATGGATAAATTCATCTTGACATCTTGGATCCTGTTCAATTATTTCAACTATACGAGGTTGTATTGCCTCTTCAAGAAGTTGTAAATAAGAATCACCGGGTAAATTTCCATCAATGAAAAATGGACCTATAATAGGATTGTCTAATATTCCAGCCCAGACATTCAACTTTTGGGGATGTTGGGTATGTATTTCTGCGTATTAAATTAAGTTTTCATGAAACCAATAACGGCAATTGTGACGGTTCACGCAACCATTTAAATAAAATGAGCTTTCGTCCGAAAAACAGATGTTATAAAGCAGCTCGGGATTTTGCATTAATCTCTCACTCAAGCCCTCACAAAACTCCTGTCTTCGGTCAAAATCATCCTCATTGAGATCATGAACAAGTTTAATTTTGTAAGGATGGAATTTTGTGGTTTTTAAGGATTCTCCATGCGCTCATATGGCTTATTCCGGCCATTGCTGATAAACTTCTGGTATTCAACCTGGGATTGGCGATGACTTCACCAATCACTCCAACCGCATTATCGTCATTCACAACCCTTCTCTGAACATTTCTTTTCTTATTTAAAACCGAACCTGTCTCCCTGAATTTTGTGACCAAATGCAGAACGTGATTTCTGCTTAGGTGTTTACCAGGGTTTTGCTCGTTAAATGAAACTGATGTTCTATTAGCATTTTGGTCGTTGCCAAAAAATAAAGCAATAACTGAAACCCTTTCAGCAGTAGTGTAAGGCATTTTTAAACAAATAACAATACACAATCCGTTTAAACAAAACAATCGAACGATGTACTGATGAAAACTGGAAGAAGAGGAGTCGGTATTGATTTCAAAAAGGGATTTTATTTAACAAAAAACTGATAAGAAGAACTGCTCGAAAATGTTTTTATTTCGGCATACAAGTTACCGAGTGGTCTGTCTAATGTATTATTAACATGGCAATTTTAACTTCAAATTATCTCGAAAACTAATCGTTACAAAAATTTTCTTTTAACAGAGTTGTGAAGGNTTTTTTCAAAATATCCTCCATTATATTTGGGGTAGAAAACACGTTTTCACCGCAAACACAGCTTGATAACAAAGTTCTGTTTATAAACAAGTAACATAGCAACAACCTAGCAACAAGAAAACTCTACTATAATCAACGGTACCTGATTCAAATATACCGGGAAGGTAATGAATTGGTACATTTTTCCGTTTCAAAAATGAACAAAATTTTATTGAAATCGGTCAGAAATAAAATTATCTATGTACCACGGGAATTAATGAGCCTTAATAACCTCAGGCAATTGCTGTCCCTCGGGCCAGAGGCCCTCGGGACGCAAACTTTGCCATCGGTAATTAAGGCCCTCCTAATTCCCTTGATACATAAATAACTATTATTCACCAAAGTAAAAAAGAAAATACACAAAGGGTTTGGTAAAATGCCGGAGCGGAATTCAGGAGACAAGCGAGTGCAACACGCCGAATTCTGCTCTTCCATTCAACTCCTTTATAATATACAAAACTTGAAGTAAAAAGAGAGAAAACAATAAAAGGAATAAAAGAGGGGTTATTCATAATGCTTACAAAATTGAATTTTTGCATTTTATGCGAGCCTGTAGCTTGAAAAGTGGCAGTTTCTATTTTTTCAGGTATGTGGGAAGACTATTGTAATGAGTGAAGATAGAAAAACTGAACGATCTCTCGAACAGTGCTGTGCTGTGGTGGGGGGCATTTATTGTATTTTTGTGTTGGATATCCACTTCATGTTCATTTTCACGAAATCGAACTTTATTATATAGATACTGCGGTGATTTGTTGATAATTATATTGTGGAATAAGGTTAATGATTGCATTAAGAAACGATTTTTCATTGACAGCCATTGCGACTGATAAAGCTTATGAGAAATATGCTGGAATTTACGGATGCCATAGATGTAGCGTAAACAGGAATTTTGGACTTTTTGTATCCTGTACATATCTAAACTATCCAAACAGGGAAAATATACAGATGTACAGTATGTAAACTGTGAAAGGATGAGAGTCTGGCATAAATTGGTTTTTGTCTGAGTATTCAGGTATGCTCGGTGAGGGTAAATCAATCTCAAGTTCGCGTAAGCTCTCTGGATATATGGTGAAACTTGCTTTTTGAACCTGAAATTATTATCCAACATCAAGCCAAGAGGTACTTGAGGTAAATACCTTTGGCATAATAACTTGGGACCAAACATAAGGACCTGCGTTTTATTAGGATTGAGTTGCAGTTCGTATTTCACAAAAGAATCATACATGTTTTCAAGTTCAGTATTGATGTCAGCAACAGCTTCATTCACCAATTCTGGTTTAAACGATACATAAAGTTGGGTATCATCAGCGTAAGCATGATACTTACAGAGATTGATCTCATTCAGCGTATTTGAGGTATATGAACTAAAAAGCAAAGGCTCAAATATAGATCCTTGCGGAACACCGCGCATTCATCTCACCGATTCAGATAGTTCGCCTTCGAGTTTCACCATTTCATGTCTGTTTGTGAAGTATTCTTGCATCATCTTAACGGCTGTTTTTGAGAAGCCAATATAATTGAGCATGGATATAAGTATTTCTGGATTCAATAAGTCGAATGCCTTACTGTAGTCCAGTAAGATCAATAACGAGATGTCTCTTGTATCTATTGCTGCCAATATGTCATCCGTTATTTTGAGCAAAGCTGTTGTCTAAAACACAACTGAAAGAGCGGCATTAGATTGAAGTTACTTATATATTCCCTGATTTGTTTGTTCAAAATGCGGAATACTTATGGGTCTGAGATCTTTAACTTCAAATTATCTCGNTTCTACTTCTTCATCTGATAACAAAAATGTGGAAGTCTTCCAAGAAACGGGAGGAAGCAATCAATTCCAGAAATTAACTCTGTACAAAGATGTGTTATTTGATATTTTGCACTTGGCATTTGTTTATGTAGTAGATACTCTGACTTCTGGGAACTCAATAATTGGGTACTTCATGAAATTGAATGTAAGAACCAGGTCTCTACACTCAAATCCTTTGAGAAAACTGAGAGTACTTGATACTGATACTGAATGATCATTGACTTCCGTTCGGTATCAATAACAGCTCTAGCTAGTACCAGTAGGAACTTCAGTATCTGGATTTCGAATACTAGAATTTTCCAAAATGATTTTGGTATCCGGAGTATAGCATTCAACGTCAGGCCAAAGAGAAAAGAAACAACCGCTGTTAACAAATTGAGTTTGGGAATAAAGGGAGTAATAAAAACCACTTCTATTCACTGAAAACTCTTTTGAACTTTTTTTCCACAACTAGTAATGAAAGGGGTAGTCAGGGTAAGCCAATACAGACTGGAAAACTAACAGAGTCTCATACCGCGAAGAGGGGTCATTCATTGAGTCGGTTTCACCAAATCACCATGTATGGATACAGCATTCATCAACACGTGCAAATAATGAAACGCGCTCCACTCATTTTACGACTATCATAATCTTTCTACTGAGGGTACTGTTCACAATGTGATGGATGTATTTGAGTCCACTAGTTCAATAAACGATCGATCAACACCCGTACGTCGACGAAACGCAAGATCTGCCGGAAAGATCGCGACTGTCGTCGCTCATAAGAACTCGGCCTTTCATAGACCACTTGGGCCTGCACTCGTATACAATTTAACTGACCCAGGAGCTGAAGGTAAACACCACAGATAACGACGTATGTTTGCTGAATGGAATGTGCTCTACGCAGAGAAGCCGTAGCAGACATTTGAACGATGTCAAATTCCATACAATGGCATCAATAGGTCTTTCAAACGAATAAAAAACATTAATGGTGTCTCACACACAATTTGTTTTATCCTAATTCAAACATTGAAAGTGCTCAATGAAAGAACCTATAGATGGGTCGAAAACCGCTCATTTCAGTTACTCACTCGGTCAGTACATTTAAGTCTTCCAGGCAGAAGTGTATACAATCTAGCAATGAGCAATAAACCCATAAGTGACTACGAGACTGGTCTGGAAATGCCGTGAAAAACTGAGGAAACACTAGATGCCAGACCACTGAGGCATTGCAGATAACGAAAGTGCTGATTTATAAAATCACTCAATATTTTTTGTTGACCCGCCATCTGCTTGGGAGACTTCTTGACTCTTTACATATAATTTAACACATATGATTGATAAATTCCAGTCTCCACGTAGACATCCAGTCCACCCCGGCCTCCAACCGGCGTGAATGAGAGTGCTGTTTCTCTTTAACACTTATAAGACTTCACAAATAATGTTCATTTTATTGATGATGACAGACAGTCACAACACCAAACTGAGTTTTGTGTTGTGACTGTGACGTCAAAAATGGCGTCCGCGTACCTTATTTGTGGACCATTATTGTAATAATCAAATCATAGTAAGCTATCTTTGAAAAATAAATATGTGTCATCGCGTACTTTTCTGTAGACCTATGAGAAAAGAACAATATGCAGTGAAATGTTTTGTTATATCTCGAAGGGATTAAGAAGCGTTTTTGATCAAAGCTCGTAGAATAAGACCACCGGAGACGTTGGTCGAAACACTTCCAATTCATCAGATAGAATAAAGAATGTGGCAAAGAAACGTTTTGGCTTTCTACTTCTTCATCTCCGTTCAGAAAATTTGGGAAACTTGATGGAAGAAAATCACAATTAATAGCAAAATAAACTCTTCACAAAAATATTTAGA
>NW_019292621.1:6468-47885 GCF_000500325.1 Leptinotarsa decemlineata | reverse complement strand
TTTCACTTTTTGATTTATGTTTTAAATAATGAAATACATATAAAATTAGAGAATAACGAATTGAGTGTAATACTAGGACCTTAAAAGCCTCAGGAAAAAAAATCAGGCCATTTTATTTTTTATGCATATTCCCTATTGTTTATTCAGACACTATTAAAACTAAAGAAAGAGCAGTTAAAGAGAGAAAAAGGGGTACAGACGCAAAACGCAAACAGTGGAAGAGGGAGAAACAGGATACAAAAAGAAGAGGAGAGACAGGAAACAAATATGAATAATCTAAAGTTACATACTGCTAAATCATCTCCGTTCAGTCCGTCGTTCCTTTTGAATCCGTTGAACTCCGAATAAGTCCTCATTTTAAAGTCTTTCACATTAGGTCCGACGAATTCAAACTGTCCATCCCACATGTCAAAATCCAAATCGTCGAACTCAAATTCATCTTCGTCACTAGTTCCAACGCCGTTCATTGTCAAATTTTCACGTGAAAAATCAACATCGGCACAAATTTTATTCAAAAATAACTGGAATGCCTGCACTGCAGAAGAACAAGTTTTTATGAGTGGCTTCGGGCGAGTCCATTAGTCACAGATTCTAATCAGTGAGTAACTCCATACTGTACGATGGACGTAGTCTCAATTAATTAATTGAATTCCCAGGATGGAATTATACGCCCTTTTCTCTGGGTGACTGAGTTGTTTTTTCTGTTCAAGAATAACATGTGGTTTTAACTGACTTCGATACACGAATAAGGTATTTTTAACTAACCAGAGCCATTTCGAGCAATTATTAAATAATGACAGTGTCTACTTTCTGAATAGTGATCTTCCGAAAATTGAGAGATAAAACTTCCTATGTTATTATACCAATTGTATTTGTAAATAACGTTACTACAGTTTCGTCCTATAAAAACATTTTCAGACGAATAGAATGAAAATATCCTTATACAGTGTATAAAAGTAAAATGGAATAAATTCATTATTACGGTTACGGTACATATTTTAACAAATCCCGAAACACGTCAAATTTAAATTATAATTTGACATACTTCTACCTCCAACCCCCGTCGAATGACAGGTACAACTCCCAATTTTTTAAATGGAAAGTATATGTTTGTGATAATCGTTTGTGAATATATCTATTCAAAAATATTATCGCTTTCAGGTTTATTGCAACAATTAAGATAAAATAAATTAAAATCACGTGGTTACCGAAATTCCATAAAATACCCTCAAAACTTGCAATATACTCAAAACTTATTTCATGTTGAGGTATTGAAAATAAGAAAGAAAGCAAAAACCATAGCAAATATCTATTTAGATGGTATTCTTTGAAAAACTGTAAATTATTTCCGTGGCAACGTTAGTTTAAAACCCCTTGTTAACTTGTTTTGTATGTTACAACATTAGTTGTCAGTATTTCAATTTAAGTTTAAACTTTGTTAACTTCAAGTCTGACAAATGGTTAGATTAACGTAAATGCATAAAATAACAGTTTTACAAATGATTGGTTACGGAGACCCAACCACAACAGAAAGTAGCTCGCCTATTTCACATATCTCAAGGAACAATAAGCGAAATAGAGAAGCAGTTTCGCGAGCTTGGTCATGTAGGGCAGATAAAAAAAGCAGCGGCCAATGCAATGAGTTATGAACTCAAATTAGATGTGATGCTTGAGTTTGAGGAAAACCCACATACATCGAGTAGACAGGCATCCGCTACATTCAATGTTAGCCATTCATCGATAGTAAACATATTAAAATAAAAAAAATGCATCCCTATAAAGCGATACCTACTCATGAGCTCATGGAAGACGATTTTCATAGAACATGGACATGTTAGATAACAATATCATCCAATTAGACGACGTTATGTTTTCTGATGAGTGTACTTTGTCACTCAACGGTCATACTAATCGGCAATATTGCCGCTACTGGTCAACGGAAAATCCTCGCTGGATGAGAACACACGCAATACCCCCAAAAGGTTAATGTTTGAGCAGGGATTGTAGGAAAATCATATTATTGGTCCCTTTTTCGTTGAGGGCAACTTGAATGGCGATATGGCCATTCGAGTTGCTGATCCAGGAAACCCTCAAGTTCCAGTGAATACGATATGGTTTCAGCAGGATGGAGCACCACCACATTACCAAGTTAATGTCCGACAATACCTCGATACAACATTTCCCAATCGGTGGATAGGGATCGATTGAATGGCCAGCGCGATCACCTGATCTTTCATCATGAGATTTCTTGTTATGGGGATATGTGAAGAGCAATGTGTACAAAACTAAACCTTCAGATTTGAATGACTTGAAAGGAGGAATAACGCTTGCGATTAGGTCGGTAACGCCTGATATGTTAAATAATGTTAGAAGACAGTTATATTTGAGATCAGGATGTTGCCAAGACATTCTCGGTGAACATTTTGAACATCTACTTTGTTAACATTCATAGTTTTTCTTCGTATTGTACATTTTATTATGTTTTGCATTACATTTTAGTTTTTGAGTGTATTTTATCGAATTTATCTTAATTGTTGGGGTGGCATTTTTACGTTGAAGAATGTCAAATTATAATTTACATGTGACTTGTTTCGGGATTTCTTTTAAAATAGGTACAGTAACCGAAATAAAGAATTTATTCCATTTGGCTTTTACACACTGTAGTAGGAAACAGCAGCAAGGTTAATTACAAATACAAGTGATATAATCTCCTACTACGTAGTAACGGCTACGGTGAAAATATCTGGACATTTTGCACTGTATGTCGATGACAATAGCACAGTTCGGATTTAGAGGCCTTAACTAAATTACTTCATAATAATGTCAACTTGATTAAAAAGTGTGTAACTCAAATAAGTTTTTTTTACGGTAACACCCATCCACTGCTACATTAATCAATTTAGTGATCTCCCAGTTTAACGGATTCAATCAGTTGCAACTTTTCGTAGGTTTACTTCGTATAGTGTATGAATTACCATTGCACAAAAACAAGGCAATAGAATATCCGTTCATTAATTTTTGAATTCACCAACTCATACTCCCGAAAAATTGAGTGTTTTTTCTTATAAAGTTATCCGTATTTGCTACTGAAGAGCCGATATGGCAAGTGTCTTACGGCGAAACATCGGATGTCTAGCAGTAAGGATGACAATGTTCCATGTAAGCGAAATTCACTTCTTTCCTTGATTATATTGTGTAGAAATCCTGTGAATGATATCTGATTCGATTCCATAATGTTTGGAATACAAACTGAATAGAGAAAAGTGTTTTTCGTATAATTCAGCGTTCATATAAAAGTATTTGTTTCGAAAGTATTTTTCTTTCGTGTAATTCAATGTTCATATGAAAATAGCTGTTCTTCCAGTTCGTGTCTGAAAATTACTTCTTTGCATGATCTACACATCTTTGCGAAGAGTTAATATTTGAAATTGATTGCTTCCTTCCTTTCTCTGAAAGATTCCTACATTTTTTGTATCAAGATGGAGAAGTAGAAGGCCAAAAACGTTATTTCCAAGTAATCATGCCTCAGCCACCGTATTCCCCAGATTTGGCTCCCTGCGACTTTTTCCTATTCCCAAAAATGAGAGACTCATGAAAAACGGCATTTTGCGACGATTGAGGAGATAAAAGAGAGTTTAATGGCATACCGAAAAAACATACAGAACTGCTTCTAGGATTGGAAAAACGCTCAGAAGGACTACTTTGAAGGGGGCAAAATTGAAACGAATTGATGAATATTCGTTGAGAAAAATGAAAGTTAACTTTATTTTTTGATATGAAGTACGGACGAAAAACAATTGTCACAATGATCAGACTGAAATTCGAACATGTGAGTTGAAAATATGTTCTTGTGATGCACTATTTGAAACCTTTGGAGTAGTAATGAATATTACTGGAGTTTTTCCATAACACTAAACGTTATTTTAACACGTGTTTCAATCACAAAGTGATCATCTTCAAGAGGAAGATCGGTTTGATCATCTCCTCTTGAAGATGATCACTTGGTGATCGAAACACGTGTCGAGGTGTTAAAATGACGGTTTGGAGTTGGAAAAAAATTCTAGCTCCTTGATGGAATATAAATGACTGAACACCCTACCATAATTGGGTAAATGTGATACCGTGACAGGACTACACACGAGTATTCATACTATTGTAGGGAACATGTTATTCAATGCAAAACCAAAAACGGATAAGTAGAAAAAATCAAGCATATAAACATTGGAGTATGGTTACTATTCAGCAGCTTATACAGTCCAGACAGTCAAAACCCTCAATGTCCAACTGGAACTATGTAGCTATCCTCTTTTGAATTTGTGAATTTTGACAACTAGTTTAGGATTCATTGGTAGTTGGAGCAATCAACAAGTAGTGTTTTTGAATTAATTGTCAGTAATTTTGATATGTTATGATTGTTCTGGTATTTCAGATTAGGTATTGACAATTCAGGTTACATTTTCAATTCCCTCAATTTCAAAACCCTCAATGTCTAACTGGAACTATGTAGGTCTCCTCTTTTGAATTTGTGCATTTTGACAACTAGTTTAGGATTAATTGGTATTTGGAGCAATCCACAAGAAGTGTTTTTGAATCAATTGTCAGTAATTTTGATATGTTATGATTGTTCTGGTATTTCAGATGAAGTACTAATAATTCAGGTAACACTTTCAATTTTCCCAATTTCAAAACCCTCAATGTCCAACTGGAACTATGTAGCTCTCCTCTTTTGAATTTGTGAATTTTGACAACTAGTTTAGGATTCATTGGTAGTTGGAGCAATCAATAAGTAGTGTTTTTGAATCAATTGTCAGTAATTTTGATATGTTATGATTGTTCTGGTATTTCAGATAAAGTATTGATAATTCAGGTAACCTTTCAATTCTCCCAATTTCAAAACCCTCAATGTCCAACTGGAACTATGTAGTTCTCCTCTTTTGAATTTGTGAATTTTGACAACTAGTTTAGGATTCATTGGTATTTGGAGCAATCAACAAGTAGTGTTTTTGAATCAATTGTCAGTAATTTTGATATGTTATGATTGTTCTGGTATTTCAGATAAAGTATTGATAATTCAGGTAACATTTTTGTTATTTCAGGACATTGACCATATCATTGTATATTCAAAGATTTGTTTAACAATCTGCATTCGTTTTCTTGAAAAATGTTTGATAAACCTAAACCGGTCTTAACAAAAAAACAAAAAATAGAAATTAAACAAAAGTTATTTTTCCCTAACCTATATTCATGGTTTACTCAACAACCTTCTCACTTGTCAGACCAAAACAAATGAATTGTTGTTTCATGTGGAAAATCGCCTTTCTAAGGTCAATAAATTTGGCTCACGGAACGTTATGAATGGGTGGCAATTTCAGGAGTACAAACAACTTAATCATTCAAGAATTCGAGTGACCCCAAAAAGTTGAGTTTCCATTAAAATAAAACAACTGAACTGTAGCATAACAAAATTCAGTATATTAACCATATCGCAATTGTTCTTTTCATATAACCTATCGCCTGTTTGCATCATCAATCATTATTCTGTTGTGACACAACGAAAATTTCATTCAAAGAACCTCAAAGAAAAAGCTTGATGATTTATTAGTGTTCAGTTCTGTATGATGCCTATTTCATTATCAGCTTTTTAGTCTCATAAGATAACGTAACGAGTACAACATATTTTTCATTCCATTTTCTGTAATGTTAGAGTAGACTAGGCAAAATTTTACAATTTTACAGAAATATGATTGCTTTCTAATCCAAATAATAAGAATTAAATTGTCCCAAAATGAAATCACATCAACAGTTTCTGATCCTAAGTATTTGCAGACTGAGTTGTCGAATAATTGTTATCTAACACTTTCGCTTTCAGCGAAATCGCTGAAGCAGAGAAAAACAGTACGTATTCTTGTTCATTTGGTCATTCCGCGAGGCATTATTCAGTTATCAAATTTGTTGATTTCTGAAATATGTCATTTGTTCATTTTATGCACTGGATTTTTTGCCACTTGGAACCCCTCCGAATAATCCGTTTTTCCAGGTCTCCAGAAAACTCTACAATCTCTCAGATCGCTCTTAACAACCATCAGTAAGCTTATTGGTGAATTGACAGATTTAGCATGACATAACCTTGAAGAGAAAATCACCCGATCCCTCAACGATAAAGAGATTTCGGTTGTCACGTTTATCGATATCAGAGAAGCATTTGACAGTACCATCAAATCTTTCGAAGGTTGAGCTTCGGCTCTATCTACACCATGCTCTCTAATAGAACAGCTACTATATGACCGCAGAAATAACCCAATTCGCTGATGACACTACATTATTTTGGCATTGCAAGAATGAAAGGGAACTGCATGATTTGATCAGCATGGATATTATAAAAATAAAAGACTGGTGTGATACTAATCTCTTGTCATTTAATATCTCAAAAACTAGCATCATCACCCTCAAGTGCTCCACACTAGATATCTACCTGGGTACTCAATTAATAGAAAACAAAATATAACACTTTTGACAATATTTTATCTTCGACAATATCTTTTAAGTTGTGTATCTTATATTTCTTAGTAAAGTAACACTTTGTCAATGAGATTTCATCTTCGACAATAAAGTAAATTTGATTTATACTCTTCAAGATGATGACATTGCGTTCAAAGCCACCAATAATCGTTCCCAGGGTGGGGTATTTTCTCCCCGTCTGTGGTTATTCCTGATGGATAGTTTGCTTGATATTCTTGACAGAACAGAGGTAGATTAGAAAGCTTATACAGGTATACCGGTAAAATTCTTCAAAGCTGGATAATGTTAAAGTATTTTTTCAGTTAGTTTAATTCTTTTCATTGGCTCATTTCCCAAAGTAGTTGCGTACTCTGTGGTTAGGTTAGGTTAGGTCCAAAGTGAGTAGGGCTACTCGACCCTCCACCGCAACCAGCAAGGGTTTATTGTGGCTCACACCTATTCACACTCGACTTCTTAACGAAGCCGATTAGTTTGTATGGTGAGTGGTCTCTCAAGTCAAATGGTAAGAGTACGGATCTGTCGAACTCTAAAAACTTGATTCGGTCTCCCAGCGTGGCAGGCACAAAGTATGTGCTCTGTTGTTGCACCATTTTCCAAACAGAGGCGACACACACTGTCGTCTGACAGTCCGAGTCTCAAGCATATGATTATTCAAATGACAGTGACCTGTAAGAAGGCTTGTTAGACATCGTAGTTCATCCCTACTGTAGTCCAACAACTGTTTGGTATCAAGCTTCGAAGGGTGAATAAACGCCTTGAAGTAAGCCAATCCTGGAAGATTCTGCCAGATGTCCATAAATCTTCTTGCCATCTAGGTGTTTAATGTTTGTCCGATGACTCTGCTTGCAGCACCCTCCTTGGCAAGGGAGTCAACAGCCTCATTTCCTTCCAGGCCAGTATGGCCGGGTATCTAGATCAAAGACAATGTGTTTAGTCTTTCTGTCGAGGATAGTCGTTTTTGGCAATTTGCTACCAATTTAGACGTTGCTCGGTAGGAGCCAAGAGCTTCCAACGCCGCTTGACTGTCCGAGATTATTTTTAATGACTTGTGTATGAGGTTGGATTCTTCCAATCTCTCTGCACATAATTCGTAGCGTAAATTTCGCTTGTAATACAGATGCATAGGTTCCTAGGCAAGTTGATATCTCTGTCCTGGGTCTGCGACTGAAAACACCTGCACCGGAAGGTGTTTTTGATCCAACTGTGAACCAACAACTATCTGCTCTTAATATTTACTTCTCCCGGAGGATCCAGTCCTCTCTACTCGGGAACAGTACTTTTTGAAGCAGTTCGTAGTTGACATTTGGAAGCATAAAGTCAGAGGTCATTTCCAGAATGCTGTGACTTCCAGTGTCAACCAACAGTCTGATGAACTCTGCATTAAATCGATTTGTGCAATTGGCAATGTGCACAAGTCTATATGCAGTCCATCTAGCCTCTCTCTCCAGAAAAATGTGGAGAGGAGGTAGATCTAGAAGGATCTCCGTGGCCGCTGACGGTGTGGTACTGATGGCACCACTGATGGCCAGACAAGCCTGTCTCTGTAAGCCAGAGAGCTTCGCCGTGGCGTTTTCTGTACCCTGTGGTACTCTCACAGCTAGTTCAGGACCTACTGACTTGATTATCTATGACTGCCACACTCATCAGTATTTTCGGTTTCTGTGGTACCCGAGTATCCTGGTTTCTACGATGTTCAGAAAATAACCTTAAAAAAGACGCATAACCACAGGAAAACAGCTAATATACCGAATATCGCCCATTTACTAACATTAGGTAATGCTCAAATAAAGATTGGCGTTCCTGTATTTCAACGTGTTGTTAGTATTGGCAGGTGAGCAGATTTCCATGAAGGATAAAGCCGGCTCTGTTGACTAGATTATTAGTTCAAGCGATTAATCACCCAGAGAAAATTCGTATTCCGAAGCATTATGCTGTGAATGTCAAAAGAGTCGATTGATGGAAATTATTACAGATTAAGATGATCCATTTCGTACTTGGTTAAACACTTATTATACTTTGATTATTACGATAAATCAAAGGCACAACATTTTATTCGCCGAAATGACCGATAGTTCGCCGAAATGACCGATAGTTCCCCGAAATTACACCGTTCCACTAAAAATACACGCGTATTTTTAACTTTTACTAAGCACACACCCAGGATTTTTCATCGTAAACTGATTCGTACATGGAACTCATTAACTTTCAAACACCGTAAATACAAACAAACGAAGGTGTCCACTCTCGGATATAACTTGATGCACACTTTCTTCCCGAGAAGCGTTTTCATACTGATAGAAATTGGAATAAATTCAAGTCGCATCATATGTATATCAGACATAGATTGCGACGTCACCAAGAAGGTTTGTGGTAGATAAATTTGTGTGTTATCACGAGAATTAATGGCTATTGTTTTGTTTGCTTCAAATTATGGCATGCGTCTAGGTTGTATTGGTTATTTAAATTCCCTAACGCCAATGCTCTGAGAATAAAAAAACGCCACACTCCTGCTAATTAATTTGCAGCTTATCGGGGACACCTGATGCATACAACATTAAAAATGTTCCGTCATGACACTGCGTTAATATTCTTGAACGTCACTACGCACTCTCACAGTATATATTACAATGCTGATTTGAAAATGCAAAAGTAATCCATGAACCACGAATAATGTTGAGATGATAAGTGACAGAGAAGGGAGTCCCCCATGTGACCGATTGTAGATTAGATTTGTGTATTAAAAATGTCTATGGTATCATACATCCTGAAGAGGAATACTTCAAGGTGAACCCCTTGTTTAGGGATTGGTAGCTTCAAACTCAATTTTTAATGAGATCTGAGAGCCCTACGCATTTGCGGTCTAAGCCTATATTCATCGACATACGAGGGTGGTCTAAAAAGTTTCCGACCTCAACATAAATGAAGGCTAGTGAATTTCAATGTTCAGCTGTTGACAGTCACTCACCAAAGTTATAGAAATAGAAATGGATTTATTTGAAATAGATATCCTAATATACATAAATATTATACAAATATATCAGTTATTTATATTAGAATTACAAAAAAAAACTGAAATATATAAGACCCTATATAATAGAATATATTGGGTAAAACATAGCAGTAGTAGTTGATGAAGAGATTAATAGAGAGAAGAATGATGAACAACTCAATTGGAATAGTATTGTGCCCGTAGATATTGAGATAAGGAGCGTTTGAAGAGTTGAAGGGTGTTACTTTGTTTAATTTCATTAGGAAGCTTGTTATAGTCCAAGAGTCCTCTGTGAAAAATAGAATTCATTGTTCTTGCAAAGTTAGTTCGTGGGACAACCAAGTCATCTCTTCCTCTTGTATCGTATTTGTGTATCTGATGGTTATATGTAATAAACTCATTGAAGTAATGTGATGCTCTTCCAGTGAGTATTTTGAATATGAATATCATAGAAAAATATTGTAATCTATCTTTTACTGTCATCCAATTCAGAATATTAATCATTGATAATATAGGAGTATATTTATGGCATTTTAATAACAAGCGCATTCCTCTGTTTTGTAATTTTTGTAGAGTAGACATAGAATTACCGTCTAGTAATGATATCAAAGTAGGACAGTAATCAAAGTGTGGTAGGATTATTGTTTTATAAACCCTCAAATTAGATTGGAATGTTAATTGTTTACTAATTCTAGTGAAGAAAAACAATTTTTTAGAAATTTTATTACACATATACTGGAAGTGTTTTTTTAAGTTCAAAGTGTTATCAACGATGAAGCCTAGGTATTTGAATTCTTTCACAATTTCTATAGTTTCGCCGTAGATCTCAATATTAATGGAGTTGATATCAATTAAGTTATATTTATATTGTGTTGTCAAATCATAGCATTCGTTTTAGTGATATTCAGTTTGAGTTTGTTTATGTTCAAGAACTTCGCCACGTTTTCAAGAGTCAAATTAATTTTGTGTACAGCATTATGAATATCAGAGTCTCTTGCTGCAATGACGGTATCATCTGCAAAGAGGTTGATGAATTCACAGTCACTAATAAAATTTATGTCATTCAAATAAAGTATGAATAAAACAGAGCCAAGTACACTCCCTTGGGGGACCCCGGTATCAATTGCTTTTTGGCTTGATAGGACGTTGTTTATTTTAGTACATTGAGATCTGTTGAGTAAATAACTTCTGAACCATAGCAACACCCTACCAGTTATTCCATAGTACTCTAATTTTGATAGCAAAATAGATATATCTATAGTTTCGAACGCTCTTTTGAAATCCAAAAATACTGCTACTACATATTTATTGTCATCAATTGACAGTTTCCATTTAGACAAGGTGAGTTGAAGAGCAGTTTCACATGAGTGTTGCGATCTAAAACCTGATTGATACTCCATCAAAAGGTTGTTGTCTTCAATATATGTGCATATTTGGTTACAAGCGGCTAACTCTAATACTTTTTCTAAAGGAGAGTGTTTAAGGGACGAAAGTTAAAGGCTTCATTTGCGTTGTAAACTTTAGGCACAGGAACAACTGTACTAATTTCAAGTTGATCTGGAAAGTGCCCATTTATCAAAGAAGTATTGACAAAATCAAGACGTACGTGACCTAGTACCGAGAAGATACTCTTGAGAACCTTGTTATTCATTATATTAGTGGTGCACTTGTTATCCAAACATGAAATAATTGACTTCAATTCCTTCAGTGACAAACGTTTGAAGTCGGACAAATTGCATCCAAGCACTTCAAGATTTTCACATGACCATTGTATAGAAGCCGGAATTGTTGCTTTAATATCAAGGATACTTTCAATAAAAACATTATTAAAGCTTTCAGCTTTATTTTGGTCTAACATCACTCTCTGTGTGTCAAATACAATTACATCAGGAAGGGGACTATTATTGGGTTTAATAAGTGTTTTCAAAGATTTCCACATTTTCTTTGGATCATGCGAACAATCATCAATCTTCCGTTCGTAGTAGTCAGCTTTTTTCATTTTCAACAAATTAACCGCTTCGTTTCTATAACTTTTATAAATAGCCCAATTGAGCTGTTCATCAATCACAGTTCTACAATTTTTAAATTTTTTGTAAGCTTCATCCTTATACCTTGCTGCAACAAAAACTTCATGATCATACCAAGGCAATTGGCTTTTAAACTGTTTGCTTGATTTTAATGGACTAATAATATTGACTTGTTCACTTATGTTCTTAACAAGGTTAGCATATATTGTATCGGTATCATTCAAGTTTAAATTCCAGTTGCAATTCAATAATTTTTCATTTAAAAAAAGAAGTTTTGTTTCACTAAAATCACTATATAATTTCAAAGTGCTAGATTTCTGCAGCTGACAGGATTTGATTGTAACAGTGATGATATTATGATCTGTAATCTTAGGAATTTCATGGACTGAACATTGATTTAAGGTTGAGGAGCTTAAGACATAATCAATCAATGTACTACTATTATTAGTAACTCTTGTTGGTTCATGGATCAGTTGTTCCACCCCAATATTTGCAATGAAATTCTTGAATTTTTTTACCAAAGAATCATTCTCGTTGAGGAAGTTCAAATTGAAATCACCAATCAATATGCACTTATTTTGTTGAGAGAAAATATTTTCAGCCCAATTTTCAAAGTGATCAAATTACTCAAAAAACTAAGAACAAGAAAAACGATATAAACATCCAATCAATACATTTTCATTATGAAACTTCATTCTTATAACCAAACACCAATAGACCGAGTCGACATTAATTTTTTTGACAACCTGGAAACTATAGTACAACCTGGAAACTATAGTTTCAGCCATTTTGGACGCGCATTTGTTATGTAACAGTCGTTCGAGAGAGTTGAACGAGTCAACCTGAATAACTTTTGAAACAATGATTTGCAGGAAAAATAAAAAAAAAATTGGTCAACAATCATACAGAAGGCCACATTTTTTGAAATATTCGTTCTAGAGATAAATATGGAACTGAAGATACACTACAAAAACACACTTTTGTCTATTTTCCACGATATTTCTTCATTGTTGACTAGTTTCGGCTATTACACCATTTTCAAAACTAACTGATTACATTTAAATCTGAGTAATTTATACCTAAGTTGCCTATCCTATCATAAATAATTTGGTACCTACATTTTGTATAACTGTAATATCCATGAAGATAACAAAACAAAGCTTTTGATATAATGTAGGTTTTGGGAACTTGATTATAGATTCAGAGACAAAAGTGTGTTTTTGTAGTGTATCATCGGTGAACATGAATTTCCACAAAATGAACAAGTCGTCAATCAAAGAAAATAAATATGGAAGCAATAAATCAGAAAAAGAGATTTTTTATTAATTCTTGAATCAAAATCCGATGACTGGACAATGAGAAGGAAAATATGTCTATAGTAAATGTTTAAAAATGTTTTCACCAACTTCCATACAATGGTACAAACGAGCTTCCATTGCCACCCTCACATGGTTGAGAATCTCGGGAGTTATTTCTCCGCAATGCCTCATGATATTCTCTCCCAAATCTTTTAATGTTGTTGATTTTATCTCATACACTTCAGACTTCAAATTACCCCACAGAAAGATATCTACAGGAGTGAAATCCGAAGACCTTGGTGGTCATTATACAAGAAATTCTGATGCAAGTTGTGAAAATGTGTTCCCCTGTATACTATGGTTGACGTGTTTTTTTAATTTTTCCTGCAAATCATTGTGCCCAAAGTTATTCAGGGTAGCTCGTTTTGAATGGAATGCGCTGTTTACGTTGCTTTAAATTATGACGTTTTGGAGAAAAGAACACTATTGAATATTCAACTGTTTCATTCTTGATTCACTGCTTTGAGTGTTTTTAAACTTTCAAGTGGAAATCTCACTTTGAAGTGGATTTTTTAAATGAATTTTGTTGTTATTTTTACTCCTAATAAATTTCTTGGTACATGAAATCACTCAAGTAGCAAAATGTGCATTAATGAATTATGTTTGAACTGAAATGAATAATTATTATAGATAAAATAAAAATATCGTCTTTCAACTTCATCACTTGCCCTTTTTCTACTTTGTGAAACTATTATTATAGCCGAACACTCCATTTGCTAATCACTGAACACAATAACCTGTAAACGCGATTTAACAACGACAGTAACATGAGTGGTTCACACAAGTCAATGCTCTAATGCATAGGCATCAAACGGTATTTCGGACATTTAGATTTGGACAAATGTACAGGAAAATAATACATTTCTCGGAGAACAAAATGAAAGTTTGAATGAACTCCAGTCAAGATGCTACTGTTTACTTATATGGTATCAGACATAATGACCTTCGCAAATGAACATATTCAGCCTGCAAATCTGTAGTTTTGAATACATAAAAAAAAATCAAATTGTCATTTTTTCTTAATGCCATCTTCTCAGCCTTTCGAATATTCTAGGAGAATATTATATTTCAAGAAGATTCAATAGTTATCGCTACTTAAGTATGAAGTATGAAAATTAATATAAATTTATGAAAATCCAATGTATAGAGTAAAAATTTTCTATCGATCAGTATATATCATTGGGGTATGTAGCTACAAAAACATACGACATTAAAACGGACAAAAATTTTAAAATAATCTCTTGATTCATAATAAACATCATATTAAGGTTGGTATATTGGAAATCATTATCTTTCCAAGCAAAGGGAAACTCTGTATTTGTAGTAGGACCATCTAGCGTTGCTCCCTCTGTACCCTTTAGGCACAAACTGTTTTTTTAATGAGCTTAGCAAAATGATCCAGGAAATTATCGTTTGTGTCATTTATAATTTGCTCGAAAATTAAAAATTTGTGCACGCTCAAAATTAACAAGTTCCCTCCCTTAGACAACCGGACTCATTTTACACTTTCCTATGAAACTTTCCTCTTTAATTTTGAAGTAGAGATTGCTTATAGTAGTCACTTTCGGCTGCTACATTTACGTCAGTTTCCACTGTGCGGTGCCGCGAGATGGCGCTGTAAAACTCCAGGAATAACTTTATATTGGAAAATCTGCAAGATTTTTCATTTTTCATTCAGAATTGCGATTCCATTGCAAATTTTCTTTTTTTGGCCATATGTAATTGCTATAGTATCAAGAATATAAATGAGGAAATTGAAAGGGGTATATTTTTTGTGAAAAAAACTGTTTGGCTTTCACTTCTTCATCTGCATGCAGAAAATTGTGAAACATTTCTAAAGGAATTATTCGAAAATCACTTTTTCCTGTTGTTTGTTCTCCAACATTCGTTATGGAATTGAATCAGATATCATAATTTGACTTACATAAAATACTATCATCTTCAATGGGGGAATGAAACACTTGCCTTATTGCCTCTTCAGAACTTTTCTGGTTGATATTACAAGTTCAAAACATTACGACTTCCTGTCACGAATGAGGATTTGATTGCTTTTTTTCCCTTCTTTCGGAAATTTACCACAATTTTTGTATGAAGACGGAAAAGTGAAAGCCAAAAACTTTTTTTTACTAAATGTAAGGAAAGTTCTTTGAACACTTGTCTGACTCGAAAGCGAAATAAACCATAAATGATGTTTGTACCAGAATATTAGGGTTTCACAAAACAAATAGTAGATGCGATAAACCAAGTTCAGGAAATCGTTAGATGACCGGTGAAAACCTACAGCAGTGCTCATGGGAGGTTGTGCGCAATTATCACCCTTGATGTGAAATGCCTAATTGGCAATTAATACTGGGAGAATTCCGAAACAGATAAATAAATGGAAGTGTTGTAAACCTGATAGTGTCTTGTCTGTCCGAAAGGAAGATCACCCTTGAAGTAAAAAACATATAATGAATTCAAAAAAACCAACATCGAAGTTCCACAGAGTTCTGTCCTCGGGCCAAACTTTTGGAACGTGATGTATGATAAACTATAAAGCGTAATTCTAGTAGGGATTGTCACCAAGGGAGAATAAATTCCGATAAACAAAGCGAACATTCCATTAAATGTATCTCAAACTGGCTGGTGGAGAACAACCTCAAATTTCTAACAAAGGAAAGTGAAGCCACTTTTTTACAATATCTCCTATTTCTACTATGACGGAGAACTGAAAGTTAGTGTCAAAGCTCAACGCAATCCAAAGGAAAATTACTTCAGTAACAAGTTACGCGTACAGGACTGTCAGCCGAAGGGAGAGCAGATAAATAATATCTAGAGATTCTACCATAAAACTTCTGATCCAGGAACGAAATGATAGAAAAGTTCACTGCCAGAGAATGCTTTCTCGTGATTCGGCAACTGAAATGGATGAATGGCCAATTGGAATGTGGACTCAGCATCTCATCCCAAATATCCAAAAATGCACAGACAAACCGTTTGGGGAAGTAGACTACTTCATCACGCAACTATTATCCAGACATGGCTGCTTTAGGTAATTCTTGTATGATCGCAGAAGAGTAGAACCGGATAGGTGACTAAACTTTGATGAACAAGTTGACAGAGCTCACGACGTATTTCTGTTTTTCTGACTGATGGTAATTTTTATAGAAGCAGAAACGCATTTCCAAGCAGAAAAAATAATGTCAAATTTGATCATTGTTTGAGTTGATTTTCTTAAAGGTCATTATCATTATTTACAAGCTGATGCGTCACCATGACAGTTGCTCTGCAAACCTTGCGAAGCCAGGTCGTCCGCTACTTTGATATAATCAGAGTAAAATCGGTTCATTTGAAATGTTCACTACAAACCCGCATAAATTCACTGATGACTCAAATACTGATTATTGTTTAAATTCCACTTTTTGTTTATACCTGTGGATTATCATAGCAATAGCCTACGTCTTCCCCGAGTTTGAAGTTTGCAAAATCAAATATAGATGTCGCCCACTTCGCGTTTCTCCCAAATCCGCTTGAATCAAACACGTTGTGCTACTGCCTGCATTACCAGTGAATTGTTTTGTGATGTAACTAGCATATCGTTGCGATCTCGATAGACAGATAACATTCAATCAGGTACTCACTTTGTGATGCAAATCATGCACGTCCTCTTCCAAAGAAGCATCCGAGTACATGCTAGTATCATCAGCAGTGTCGCACGTGCTGCTTCTGCCGGACGAATTGAAACTCGAACTCCGGTACAACTGGCTGTAAAAAAATTACAATTCAAAAGGGGACAAACGAAATTGATTCGTCGACACATAATATTCGACTAATAATAAAGGTATATCGGATTACGAACCTGGCTAGTGCATTGGACCCGAGTTGTTGACGTCGCCCGTTGCTGAAACAGAGTTATTTTATCAAAACCTTATAGTTTCCTTACTTTTTCTGTTGATATAGGACTTATTCGGTCTTATCAGAGACAACATTTTGTAGGAAGCTTATCTTCTATAAGGTAGCACGATGATTCTGTGCGATACATTAAATTGAATTGAATGTAATCGCTCAACCACAACCAAAGGATGCGCTGTTTTGTACTACGAGTAGAACCCCGACTAGACATGAATATAAATGTAGGTAATGAAATAGCTGACCGTATATTTATCGTCCAGAGATAACAGTTGAAGTTGACAAATTGTAATGATACAATTTCAAAAAGGGGAGGATGGGCTTCTTAGGGGATGGGAGAGTAAAAACGTTCTTAAGAGAATTCGCAAGGAAGCCTTTGCATGACAATGTTGGAATATTATTTTTCAGTTTATATTTTGATCTGTTTTGGTAACAAACCCCGTAGAACCAAAACTTTTTTCATGACGTCATAAAACAAAAATGTGTTGATCGAAAAGATGGACTGACGTAAGCGCGCCACATGACTGGATGGTCCGTCTCGTTGAGGGATACGCCTGGTCGTCTGTCTGCCTGAATTATTTATGTCTACAGAAAATTCAAATCTCCCGCCACGATGTTTTGAGATGCAGAAGCGTGCGCTCTGATTAGCTGGCGAACTAGTGACAGTTTGAGGACACTACGTGACAATTTGGTACACTCTGATTGGCTCATCGCCTAGCTAGCTGGGTGACAGGACACCACGTGACAATTTGGTGCACTCTGGTTCACTCTGGTGGTCTATCTCGCTGAATCTACTAGAACTCCTACTAGACACATGAATATAAATGTAGGCAATGAAATAACTGACCGTATATTTATCGCCCAGAGATAATAGTTGAAGTTGACAAAATGTAATGATACAATGGGGAATGTTCCTCAATTTGGGTTGTTACAGCAAATGCAAGTTTGAACAAAATAAAGTTGAGTTCAATTCATGAGTTTTTCAAATTCACTTCGAAAAGTATTCAATTTGATGTTTCAAATGTTGGGTTTTAATTTTNTAGATGGCTATGACTTCCAATCTAGATGTATTTTTCAATGCTGAAGAACTTTTTTAAATAACATTTTCCGAGATTTTTCAAAATAAGAGTACTTTACTGTTGTCACAAAATAAAATATTTGAAGGCTTCTTGTATATTACGTGAGTGGTCCTGTATTTTGTTAGTGCATGTTTAGTTTTAGGGGATGCACAAACTTTTATCAAGAATAACTTTTTGTCAAAAAACCCCTAATAAATAAGTTGTTCAGCATTACTCCCAAGGACATACACTTTTTCAAATGTTTTTGTCTGTAAAACTTTTTTGTCATTAAAAAACTTTGTATTTCATCTTTCCTCAAAATTTTATTTGGTACTTTGATGAGCTGTCGCGAATGATAGGAAGCGTTGTCAAGATCTATTACACTATTCGCATCCAAATTTGGGATTAATGTGTTTTCAAACCATTCCTCGAAAATATTAGCTTCCGTGTTCTATGATAGTCAACATTGCAGTCCTCAAGTTTTTTTCCACATGATTCCAAAGAATTCGGAACCCATGCTTTACTTCCTCCGCAATGCACAATGATTAGTCGCGATCCTTTGTTTGCAGGCATGTTAGGCGTACACATTTTCGAACCATCAGTCCACCCTTTCGTAACTATGTCGTGAGTGTCATACCAAGATGAAAACCCATAAAAAAGACCATGGTTACTGAATGTAGATCAGCAGCTGAGGTGATTCACTATAAATTTCCTCAACCGGGTCAAACCATCACAGCAGAATAACGCAATCGAGAAACATGGAGAGTCAAGAGCTGTAGCGCTTGATATTTCTAAGGCCTTTGACAGTGTGTGGCATGAGGGTTTGCTGGCCAAACTTCGAAGCTATGGCTTGTCGGATCATTTTTGTGTATGGCTCTTCAGCTTCCTGAAAAAACGTTCTCTGTAAGTGGCCGTCGACGGATATCTCTCGAATATTTTTACCATTTACGCTGGTGTTCGCCAGGGATCTATATTGTCTCCAAACCTTTTTTTATTGCATATCAACGACTTATTGGAAAAAAACAAGAATCCAATAAATTGCTTTGCTGACGACAGCACACTTGTTTCGTCATTCCATTTGGATTCCAGGACATCGACGGCGGATGCACATCTTCACCGGCAGCAGGAGGGTGCATATCTTAATGAGAATATAGAATTAATCTCGAATTGGGGTGAAAGTGACCAGGTTCAATTCAAAGCCACAAAAACCCAGGCATCGGTTTTTCCAGAAAGATAAATGTTTCCGAACCGAATATAATAATGTCAGGTCAGACATTTCCACTTTCTGCTTCGATAAGTTTTTTGAGGGTTAAAATGGACACCAATATATCTTGGCAGAATCATGTCGTTGGAATTGCAAAAGCCGCTTCTCAAAATCTTGGAACACTGTTCCGAACCAGAAAACTGTAAGTATCTCAGTAACTTTTGATGCTTTATAAAGCTCAAATCAGACCTTCTTTGAATACTAAAAATAAGAAACAGGTGCAATTAGCTTGTCTTCCTCCAACCTCAGTTGAAGCTCATCAACATCTTTTCCGGGTATATTACCAAGTTCAAGTGTGGCTTGATTATCAGCTAGACCCAAAAGACTGGGGTTGGAAGTTGGTCGACAATGCATTAGAACCTATTCAGACTTTACTCCCACCTGCGCCGGAAAAACTACTGAACACCATTTTTTGCAACTGTAAAAAGGGATTCAGCGCTAAATGTGGTTGTAAAAAAGTTGAACTGTTGTGTTCTCTGGCATGTACACATTGTCAAGGTCAGTCATGTTCTAATGCTGAATCACCAATAGTGGAGGATTCATTTGATACCAACGAGGAAACATGCGATACATCACTCTTGACACAGTTTACCTACACCCAGGATGAACATCAAGAAGAAGAAGAAGATCAAGAAGAAGAAGAAGACCAAGAAGAAGAACGATAAGAAGTATTTGAAGGTTATGACTGAGATGAATACATTTTTACATTTTTTTAATTTCAATCGCTTTTATAATTTCCAATCCTTCCTAATATATTTTATTATGCAAGTTTTCAATTTGACAGAATCATAACAGACATGTGGAATAGGCCCACTGGGGAAACCACGTTAAAAAAACGCACTAAGTACACTACCTCATAGGTGGCGTGGAAATGGTGCATATAATAACGATTACAATTTTTACAACTTAATGACTCGTCGTATCTCAGAAACGGTGGCTCTAAGAAAAAAAAGTATTCATACATTTTTAGTAGAGAATTTTATGATCTACAATTTTCATCTGAGGTTATTTTATGATAAAACTTACCGTTTTCATGAAAATCGCGAAAAACCAATTTTTTTTCGAGATTTTTGACCTTTGACCTCGAATCAATTTTTTTTCAGGCATCGCAATCATTCGGAATTTCAAAATCTTATTTTTAACTATGTTAAAAACAATTACACGCATTTGCAGCTTGTTGTAAATTTATGTACCTTTCAATGTCTAGATTGACCGGATTAGTAAATATTCCGCCTTTTCGTAGTAGGTGAAGATGTTGACTTCATATTCTAGCGTTGTGAAGTATTCGTCAGCAGTTTCAAAATGATGTGTCACAAGACACCCCTTTCCATTTAATTTTTTCCCAGATGGAGCCCAGTCGCCATCTTGAAAGTTTCATCTGTCAATTTCACTTCAAAATAAAGTATTCATGCATTAATTTCATTATCCCAAATTTCAATTTTTTGAGTTGACCCGTTCAAAAATAAATGGGGAGGGACATTAAAGAAATGCACTATATTTTGATGTGTTTTGGTAACCAAGACATCGGGTACATTGGGATATTCCTAAACCTTCTTTTGGATTCACACATGAATTAGGCCCGACTGTTCATCAGGCAATAACAAGATATTATTATTATCAAACATTCATCGTATATTCGAAATAGAAAGAATGTTATTCCGTGGAATGCCTAAGTGTTGTTCGGAAATAGTAAGAATGTAACCTGTTTACTAATAACATGGACGAAAATAAAAATAAAATAGTTATTTATATCTTTCATTATTCCAAGTTTACTATTAATCCAATTTATATGCTACATTCACCATCAGTAAATTTGAATGATAATATCCTTTCAAATGGTCAATAGGAACTATCACCAACATTTCACCGGATGTGAATATCATCAAACGATTGTCAACATTAATAATCAACTTTGAATGTGTAAGTATAATTTTTATAAGAACAATAGCTTCCTAAAGGAAGTATTGATGGTTTGATATGACATTTCTGTATTTTATCTCAATTGACATATAATAGCAGGGGAGCCCACGATGCAAAATGGGGATTTACTCGAGCGTCATTGAGACATATTAGGTTGCAAAGCTTAGGTGATAAGAAGAAAAAAATGTTATATAATATATACCTTTTCATCAGTGGGGGAAGCGGCTATAGATTATTAAATACTTAAAAAAATACTGTTGCGTGGACATACTCGAGCGCGTCAGATATTGATAGCAGCAATGTCCTACGTATTTTTAATGATGTTGATATGTTAATCTAATCGTTTGCATGATGTGGGTGGTTGTACGTAAGGGTTAAAAGTGAAAATAAATTTAATCGAGCGCGTCAGATTTTCTAAGGGGGTGTCAAGTGCAACTCAACTGACGCAAACTCGCGGCCATTATTATAATGTGCAAAAAAAATCACCATTTTGAAATACTCAAGCGCGTCAGATTAAGATATATATGGTTCATCTTTATGTTTATATGAAGTACTGGTGATATTTTGACCCCATCTATACATTCCCGAGAGGAAAAGAGGAAGTCCAGGGACACCCTGTATATGGGGCTCATATTTGGTAGAGGTACTTAACCGGGTACAAGGTATCCCCCTGTATATTGATCTGCCGCACTTTAGTAAATCCCGAAATCCCCGCTTGGGCTGCCCTATTATAAAAGTGTTACTGCCACTTCAATAACCATAAAGATGAAAGATGTGTTGATCGGTTGTGTATCAATTTGATTCCGTTTTATCCGCATATCTCAATAAATATTTATTATACGTGTCGTTGTATAAACTGATCAATAGAGAATTTTGTACTCTATGCATTGACGCTGTTCATTTTTTCCAAATTTCTATTTTTTGCCTCTTTTCAGTTTAGTATATATGATGTCGTTGAGCCATTTTGGGCCAATTTTTTTCTACTAATTCAAATAGAGCCAACGCTCTGTCAAAACAGCTAGAAATATTAACTAGGTATTTGACACTGATAATGTTAACGAATCCTTTGTTGGAATTTGGTTTGCGAAATTTCGCTCCAGAGATTTTGGCTTCGAAGATGAGCCCCGAAGTGATCGATCTACAGTAAACAGTGCGTGGGATGGCGGATGAACTGGGCGTCATAGTCTAATCAATGAGTTCAAAATCATGAAAAATATAGATAAAGGTCCTAAAAAGGTGTAATAATGTCAAGATATGTTAGGTGTGAACAAAAAAAAATACTTACTGTCGAAACGAGCCCCATCTCCTGTTAGGAAGGTTATCCTGGTTACTGAAAACAAAAACAGTAAATTTGGTTGGTGTCACAATTTATATGAATCAGTGTTGAAACATTAAAATAGATCTGTCACAGTTACTAGTCTATACATTATACAGGCCGTTTCGTTTATCATGGTAACGTTGATATATTCTAAACCGTAACAGATACGAAGACGATTAAATGGGAAAAAGGTAACTGTCATCGGAAACAATACAATCGTCGCAGAAAATTTACGGGGACTCTCGCTCTTCTCGAGTTGAACGGGGAAAATCAAAAATGCTGAGTAATGAGAGGTATGACGTTGTTCAAGAGTTTAGTCCGTTTTTATGAGTCTACTTCAAACTGTAATATCCCAGTGAATACTTATTCAATTCCATCTAAATAAGCGCCAGTTGAATCACCCCACTTTTGTCAACGTAACACAAGTCGATTCATTTTGTTAGCCTTAAATTTATGTATTTCATCAGTTCGGACTTCCATTGTCTAATATAATATAAATTGATTTGAAATCCCTGAAAAAAATACGTCACGACGTTTCGATTGTTAGTATCCACAATCGTCTTCGGGTGATAACTGGACTTATTCCTCCGAGATCTGACTATTTATAGGTCATTCGAGTGCTTTCACCTATCCCCTCTTCCCTCTCACCGCTTCATTGGTTTTAGCGGGAGATGATCGTTTGGCGGAAGTTGGTCGTGTTTCGCTTGATTAGAGGTTTCATATGTTAGGTATCTCTACGCTAGCTTCACTAAATGCCTTGTTGGACAACTTATACGCGGCTTATTTTAATTTTCTCCTAAACCAGTGTTCCTCTTTGTGGATGATTTCAGCTTGAGCCCACTTGATGTTGATGAGTCCAAACATGCTCTGCTATTTCCTTCTCGCGAAGGAAATATTCAGAACAGGTAGTTGTAGTAGTCCTCTATACTCTACTTGAAGGCATACAGTCAGAAACCATTTCTAGAATGTTGTGACTTCCAGTGTCAACAAACAATCTGTTGCACTATGCATTAAATTGATTTGTGTAATTGGCAATGTGCATAAGTCTATATGCAGTCCATATAGCCTCTCTCTCCAGAAAAATGTGGAGAGGAGGTAGATCTACAAGTATCTCCATGTCCGCTGACGGTGTGGTACTGATGGCACCACTGTTAGCCAGACCAACCTGTCTCTGTAAGCCAGAGAGCTTCGCTTGGGCCGTTTTCTGTAAAGCCTTCGGCCACCAGGCAATTGCACCATATGTGATCATTGGTCTGACAATCATCACCTAAATCCAATAGATTTGTTTGTAACCTAAACACCAAGTTCAACCATAACTCCTTCGATATATCCATAGGGACAGTCTGACTTTGTGTAAAAAATTTTGCTGGGCTTGGGAGACATCTGCTCCCTCAGGCACCTGTCCTACCTGCGCACTCACCGCGTCCACCACTTTGGGCTTAGTGAGGTCCCATATCATGTACGGTAGGTATAGGGGCCTCAATGTACAAAAACCTAAGTCTGGTCAAATACATGCAGGTAGCCGCTCACTGGCTCTTAGACTAATAAGTTCACACGAGGATGATTTAGAACAAAACACAAAAAAACAAAAATAGATTTTTATAGCCGTCTTCTTTCAGCACAAACGAGTAATTGTCATCTTCAATACAAAGTTCATTGATTTATTACACTAATCACCAGTGGAAGGCATTTAAAGGATAGGAAAACGAGATATGTATGACATAAAAACACGTACCTGTAAAAACGATTTGAATACAAATAGCTGAATACAATGAGTTGTGCGTTAGTGGTGAGTGAATGGACATCTGGAATGTATAATATTTCATCACAATTGCTGAAATGTATAGCTATGTTGAAAACTGCGCAAATAATAATTCATCTAGAATTGTCCGCTTCGGGTTTTATTCTGTTTTTTTAGTTTTCATAACATTTTCAAACAGTTTATCTTTTTTGCGATAACTGCAAAATTTGAATTGCAGCAAAAGCTGCAGATCATGAAATAACTACAAGTGTATGGCTCTCAGGCACGAATTGAATAAATTAACAACCTTAAGTAATAATGAAGCCGATTTGAAACTTCTGCTGAATACAGACTTTATCAGATTACTTCAGCACAAATTTCACGAATTCATATATCAATCGAATTACTGGTAGTCATTATTCATAAACAAAATTATCGTTGTATCATCAACTCTGTTTACAGTCAAAATTAACTACAAAACTGTATAAGACGATTAACTTTCCAGTAAACATGCACCTACTATCAGACCGGATTAACACTGTATTTATGATTTTACGCAAACTTGAAGGGGTTCGGTTAAGTTAGGTCGAAAGTAAGTGGGTCTATTCGACCCTCCACCGCAACCCGCAAGGGTTTATTGTAGCTCACACATATTCATACTCGATCAAATATACCCAGCTTCTCAACGAAGTCTATTATTTTATATGATGAGTAGTCTTTCAGATCAGATGATGAGTGCGGCTCTGCCAAACTCTGGAAACCTGATTCGGTCCGCAGCGGGGCAGGCACAAAATATGTGCCCTGCTGTTTCATAATTTTCCAAACAGAGGCGGCACACACTGTTTCCGACAGTCCGAGGCTTTGCCTATGATGATTCAGACGACAGTGACCTGTGAGTTAGACATCGTAGTTCATCCCTACTGTAGTTCAACAACTGTTAGACTACAGTCGCAAAACGCCGTCCTTTTATGGGTCCCTTCAATCTTTTTGAATTGTTTTTCTACTGTTACGTTTTTACCCGTAGGTTGACCAATAATTGACTACACTGAATGATCAAACTCAACTTTATTTCACTTTAAATACAGCAATCATTTCAACTAACGTAACGTTCACTTCACTAATTCGATATACTCGCGGCTAGCGTTTAAATATCGTAATCGAATGTCTTAGAAATTTCGCCGAAGTGCCGTCGAAACCGGTAGCATTATTCTCACTGCTTCTAGAGTGGTAGGGAACATCGTACATTCGCGCACTCTTAGCTACGTCACCATTGGTTTATGGATACCAGTGGCGGCCGGCGTTATTTTCTTTCGGGCATGATTTGCAACACTACAATACCGTGCTTTTTTTTATATTGATCGTACGACTATGTGGAAAGAGCTTCTGATGCACTACGCTACGATAATAGAAGACAACAGTGAGGAAAACCTTGACGTTTGATTTAACTTGGCTGATTTTTTTTTGGTCTTGGCTCCTCTGGTCTCTTCCATTAGGACTTTGGTGTCGATGTCATAACCATATACCAATGATTCGTCACCAGTTATGACCCTTTTAAGCAAATCTAGATCGTCATTGAAATCTTTCAACAATTCCTGAGCGATGCTCATGCGACTTAATTGGATTCAAATCCGGGTGATTTGGCAGTAATCGTTCAACGTTGTGATTTGCTGCTGGAAAGAGCTGATCTATTTCATACTTCTTGAATTTTTGCTTATAGTTGTTTATGAGGGCACACAACCGAGGTTTCAGCATTTTTTTCCAAATAGAGTTTTCTTCCCTGATAATCATGATTGCATATCGGCTTCTTTTTTCGATGTCGTTGGCATTTTGTCGATTTATTTATTATGATAAGGTGTATTATCGATTACCATAACGCTTCTTAACAGCAAATTCGAAATCAACTGTTACAATCATGAATATTATTGGAGTTTTTTCTCAACACCAAATCGTTATTTTCAACACCTCGACACGTGTTTCGATCACCAAGTGATCATCTTCAAAGAGGAAGATTAAACTAGATTTCCTCACCAAATCGTTATTTTCAACACCTCGACACGTGTTTCGATCACCAAGTGATCATCTTCAAAGAGGAAGATTAAACTTTTTTTCCTCGACACGTGTTTCGATCACCAAGTGATCATCTTCAAAGAGGAAGATTAAACTTTCAATCTTCCTTTTTGAAGATGATTGAGAAAAAACTCCAGTAATATTCACTACTACACCAAAGGTTCCAAACAGTGCATCATATGTTCCAATCATAGCTATTTCTTATAATTATCAAAATTCATTTCGTTGTGATAATCACCTATACTGCAATTTGATTTCCATCTAAGGTAAGTATTAGACACAAATTCATTTTCACTACCCGCATGTATTTTTAGACGTTGCCCTTCCGCAAACAGGTTTTTTTAGACCTTCCATAATATGATCACTCAAACCTTTTTATTCGTGTGTGTAGCATGACTTTATGTTTCATTCATTTAAGTAGTAGATCGACATTCTTCTTTATAGGTTCGCATTTTTCAAGAATTACATTATAAGTAGTTGAATATGCTGCCGTTCCATCAATATTTTACTGTTCTTTTTTCACCTTTTCACAAATACTCCCTTTTACGATAGTCAATATTTCGGATGGTGATTTATCTTTGATATGGAAATTAAATATATATCTGTGTGAAATTGCAAAATCAGCATCATCCATCACAATTTTGGAATTTTTCATACATCTCTAATTTGATTTTTCGTACAGTTCGCACGCAAAATCCTGTGGCCTCAACTACTCGTTACTGAACCTTGAAAAGTTGTTACAATTTTACTTATTACTATTCCTTCCTACTTTCACAAGAGAAATTCCTATTCCATCTGCCGTTGCTTCCGTTTACATAAATCTAAATCTAAATACGTTGTTAACAATTTCTGTGCTTTGTCCACAGAGGACCTTGTTTTTCAGTTGACTGTTCGAAGGCATTTTCAAAGACAACATATAACTCACAGTTCATCACACAGAATAATTTCTCCACTTACTGTACTAACACGACCTTGGCTACACGAGTTCCTCAATGTTGATGACTTCTCGCCCCACTCCACCGGCTGATCTACTGCGCATCCAGTATTCAGAGGCACAGCTAGATTTACCAAGCTAAAATACGAGGGTGGTCCCTGAAGTACCCAGCCTAACAAAAAAAAACACAAAATTTTTAGGAAAAATTTGTTTATTTTTCAACATAATCTCCTTGCAGCTCTATACACTTTTCCCAGTGACGTTCAATAAGTTCGATACCGTTTTTATAATAAGAACAGTCTTGCTTCTCAAAATAGCCATTAACTACCGACATCACGTCTTCATAGTTGGGAAATCTTTGATCACTTAGCCATTTTTTCAAGTTTAGGAACAGAAAATTATCCAAGGGGGCTAAATCTGTTGAATAGGGTGCATTGGGTAGCAATTCAAACTTTAATTCGTTATTTATGGTCATTGTGATAATGGATTTGTGAGCTGGTGCATTGTCTTGATGACACGACACTTTTATATTAGCCAAATGTGGCCGTTTTTGCTTGATGTCTTCACTCAAACTTTGCAATAAGTTTGCATAATACTCGCCATTGATAGTTTTACTATTTTCAAGATAGTCAATGAAAATTATCCTACGCGTATCCCAAAAAACCGATGCCATGACCTTGCCCGCAGGTGAAACTGTCTTCGCCTTCTTTGGAGCTGGTTCTCCCTGTTGGGTCCACTGTTTTGATTGTTATTTTGTCTCGGGTGTAAAATGATGGACCCATCTTTTTTCCATTGTTATGAAACGACGCAAGAATTCTGCTTTGTTGCTGTGAAACTTCGCTAAGCACTCAATTGAAACATCTTCACGACACTGTTTTTGCTCAACTTTGAGCAAAGGCACCCATCTCGCACACAGCTTTTTCATGTCCAATCTTAGAAAATATACGATGTACCGCACTTTTTGAAATGCCTACCAAGTCTGCTAGCACGCACACTTTCAGTCAACTATCATTCAGTACTGCTTTGTGGATTTTTTTTCACCGTTTTTGGAGTTGTCACCTCATTTGGTCGACCACTGCGATGCTCGTCTTGGTAGCTCATACGATAGTGTGATAAACGAAGGAGCAGACTCACCCAGAGTAGAAACCACTTCAGCTTTTATATTAGTCGGGCTGAGGCCTTTCAAATAAAAGTATTCTACTACATAACGATGATTAATCTTCTCCATTTTCACAAGTTCACCGAAAACGTTCGCTACTGATGGCTGCCAAACGAATACTAAACAACGCAGCGGTCTTAAAATTGCTTTGTGCTTTATAGACTGTGTACTTTCTAATACAGCGATATTTTTCAAATAACTACCGCCATCTCTAGGTCAGGCCGGGTATTTCTGGAAACAGTGAGAAGGGGATTAATAGTATCTTCCAGAAGCTCCAGATACATTTGTCCAGTTAAATTGCCTTCTAAAAACAATGAGCCAGCAATACGATCACCAAAAATTCCAGCCATACATTAAATTTTTGCGTACGTTCAGTATGCACTTCATGAAAAATGTGAGGATTTGAATTAGCCCAATAGCGACAATTATGGCGATTAACTGTGCCATTCAGAAAGAAAGCTCGTTCACTAACCAAATTGCAAGTGTCGATCGAAATCATTTTCATTCAGTTCTTGCGTTAATTTAATCTTGGAAGGATGTATTTTGTGGGTTTTCAAAATACCCGAATGCCAGTTCGTGACACCCCGGAAACAAATAATGTAGATATCACTCTTAACATAAAAATGAGAAATAGAAACAGCATTTTTAACCATTTCTCAATTGTAATAGTGCTCTTATCAGAGAAAAACTGAAAAATTAACGAAAAAATAGCGTAAGGAACAAATGAAAGAGTTTCAAATACTTTCCAACTGAGCAGTGGCGTACAACAATTTGTTGCTATTAACAATATTGAAAAAGTTAATTATCGGGCAGAACTCTTTCAAATACGTCAAAATTTAAAAAAATGTACACCATTGTTTAGATAATTCCAAGATATTTCAAATGATGTGAGACTCGCCCCCACTTCCATAATAAAATTCTCCAAGGGTTGTTCACCCCTCTGCTCCGGGCTTGAAGTGACGACGCTGTAAATGGGAAAAAAGTTGCCCCCCTCCCAATAAAACTCGATTTCTCTGAGCGTTTTTTCGGATTTGTAAGATCAGTACCCAAAACCTCCATGTCAAGTTTTCGATGGCCCACCCTGTATACGCCAGATAACACACCGAATTACCTTTGAAAACATATTATCGGTCACATGTACGAAAGCAGATTAGTAGTTCGTTTTATCTGTAGAAAAATACGTGAAATAGATAGTAGTTTAACTTACTTTAGTGACAACCTCCTTCAAATAAAATTACTTTTTTAATCATTTTCTGCCAGTCTTCTTCGGTAATATTAGATACTGCTTCTTTAACCAGCTCTATCACCTTCTTATCAAATTTTGGAAAATTATTTTTACGCCTGATGCTTTGTTTCAATTTTCCCCAAATCAACTCGATAGGATTGAAAACACAAAAATAGGGGGGAAGTCTCAATATGGTGTGTCCATACTTTTCAGCAATACTCTCAAGGGCATACACTTTTTCAAACGTTTTTGTCTATAAAACTTCAAATAGTTGGTTTTTGGTATAGTTATCTTCAAAATATAAATTGTTATCCATTAAAAAACTTTGTATTTCATCTTTCCTCGAATTTTTTCAATTGTAGGAATCTCATTGCTTTTGTAACAGTCGTATATTGCTTTTTTATGATTTCATTAGATGAACATCTAAAGTTTTTGGTAATCCCGCATCGAAACGCGTCTTGCGTTCAAAATGTTTGTTTTTGACTATTTTACGTACAGTTGGGAAAGGAATTTCGGTCAAATCTGATGTTGCTTGTAATAGTTTTTCCCTCGAAACCAAACTCAATATGTAGATTCTTATATACATGGAAACATACTCTCTGTGTTTCAATATTCAAATGCATCCGAATCTTATTCACTGGTATCTCTTTTTCGCATTGCTCACCAGCGCTATTGGAATCACTACACAGGAAAAAGTCTGCGTTGTTATCACATTCGTTATTACTATTAGTACTTGTCCAAGGACGCCACATTTTAAACAAATAACAAACATTTTAAGTAATTATAACTTCACCAATATCGAATTTCAACACTCAAATCGCGATCAGTTCCTGAACTGAACATGGACAACACGACTCTTCTAAACATCCTCACATTCTATTGGTTACCGTAACATGACCTCAAATTTAATTTTATGACTCTTCAGTCAATCATAAAACTCGGTTAGTATTTTTATTGGTTTTTTTGGCCTTTGACTTCGCCGATAGCTTCAAGAATTACTATATCGGTTACTTCGACTATACCCAAAACCTCGCAAGTCAAGTTTTCGATGGCCCACCCTATATAGGCCAGATAACACACCGAATTACCTTTGAAAACATGTTATCGGTCACATGTACGAAAGCAGATTATCAGTTCGTTTTTTCTGTAGAAAAATACGTGGAATAGATAGTAGTTTGACTTACTTCGGTGACGACCTCCTCAAACTCGTACGTAACCATGTGTTTCTGTTTATCCCCGACGAGAGTCTCGCTTCACTTGTTCTGAAAAGGAAAAATAAAGTTTTCAATCAACGACAGGCAATCGCTCACTCGTAACTAACTAAACATGACGTGACGCATCCTTTAGAAAATGGATGCGTCACGTGAAACAAGGGACCAGCTATGTTGGAATGACCATGTATATTCATTAAATAACTGCAATTTACAATCAGTGAACACATGAATATATGCGAAGCTGTTAACGCTAAGGACGAAAACAAAACAATAGGTTATGTATGCGGTTTCCCATGACGAAATGAGTGCTTGTTGAATTCTGTTGAGTGAAAGAATTCGCAAATACCTGTACATATACAGTACATTCCATTTAAAAGGAGCCACCCTGAATAACTTTCGGTACAATGATTTTCAGGAAAAATTAGAAATCACGTCAACAATATTATACAGTGGGACACATTTTGTCATATTCACATTTGATGTTACTTCTCCTATCGCTCCCCCAGAGCACGTCACCAATTTTTTTTAATGGATCACCCTATATTGTTGCGCATTATCAGATGCTCCATGATGGGTAGATTTCAACAAAGTATAAACCTTATGGTTCGGGAGCAAAAAATTATTTGAGTTGAAAACGAGCCACCCTGAATAACTTTTGGAACAACGATTTGCAGGAAAAATAAAAAAAACAGGAAGCTACATTTCGAAATGTTCGTTTTAGAGACAAATATGGAAGTAATAAATCAGAAAAAGAGATTTTTTAAATTAATTTTTGAATCAGAATCTGATGACTGGACAATGACACGAAAAAAAATTTCTATAATAAATGTTCAAAAACGTTTCCACCAAATTTCAATACGATGGTACAAACGAGCTTCCATTGCCGCCCTCACATGGTTGAGAATCTCGGGAGTTATTTCTCTGCAATACCTCATGATATTCTCTCTCAAATCTTCTAATGTTGTTGTTTCTACCTCATACACTTTAGACCTCAGATGACCCCATAGAAGAAATCTACAGGAATGAGATCCGGAGACCTTGGTGGCCATTCCGAAGGACCTCTTCTGCCAATCCAGCGACCAGGAAAATGATCATCCAAAAATTGTCGCACTGGAGCTGCATAATAAGAAGGTGCATACCATCCTACTGAAAAACTATTTCGTTTTCGAATAAATTTATATCCTCCTCAATTGCCCTATTGATGCATGATATTATTCGATTCTCCAACATATCCAAATATTCATCACTAGTCAAATTATTATCGATAAAAAAGGTCCTATAATGTGGTGACCTAAAATGTCTACCCAAACATTCAGTTTTTGAGGTTGTTGACGGTATAAATGAGGATTCGTATCACTCCAATATCGACAATTTTGCCGATTCACCTCTCTATTCAAACTAAAAGTACATTCATCCGAAAAACAAATTTTATACAAGAAATTATGATGCAAGATGATCCGTTCAGTGAGACTTTCACAAAACTCGATACGTCTATCGAAATCATCTTCGTTCAAATTATGAACTAGTCTAATATTATATAGATGAAATTTGTACCTATGAATGATAATGGAAACACTTGTATTACTGATTCCTGCTTCTCGAGATAACTTCGCAAGAGATTGCGAATTTTTCATTAGTCGAATGTGCCGTAAAACTGCAGTACAAATAGCTTCATCGTTAACAACTCCTGAATTTTTTGCAGTACTAAAGTGGACTCGACGTAAATACCTGAAAAATGATGCATCTCTATAGGAGTTTGCATCCTAAATCATTTGTTCCACGGTTGTACTTCCCCCGAAAACAGGGAGGCCGTGGAGTGTCTGTGTTTGGAGTGTCTACATGACAGAATGGTACTGGATATAGCCTGTAAAATCGTCAGGAGTTCGGATCCCCTTCTCTGCATGGTCCGTGACCATGAGAGAGCAGGAATTGGAGCATTTCTCTTTAGGGCAGCTGCCCGAGCAGCTGATGAGCTCGGTTTAGTTTTTGACACTGAACGAGGTTACTCTGTTACCGAGTTGGAACCCGTTCAGCAAAAAGCTCATGTAAAAGCCGCAGAGATAACCTCATTTCTGCGGAAACACAAGGATAAGCCAATGCAAAGCGCCTGACATTCGCTCTACACAGGTCGAGTGGGCTGAAGTCGGAAAGTGAGGGGTTCATCATGGCTTGCCAGGATGGTGTCTTCAACACTTTAGTCTACCGCAGTCGCGTGATGGGTATAGAGGATCCTGACACAAGGTGCAGGGCCTGCTGCGAGGCGCCCGAAACCCTAATGCACTTGCTATCAGCATGTCCAGCATATGCGGTATCGGCCTATATCCATCGACATAACGCGGCCCTGCTATATTACCATTGACGAGACACCGGTGTTGCCCTACGCTCCAGGGGATATTGAATCCGTTGTGAATAACGAGATGTGCAGAATTTATTGGAACTATTCGTTCCCCACCCTTAGGCTCATACAAGCTAAAAAGCTTGATGTAGTCCTTCTCGATCACCAGAGCAAAACGATATTTCTCGTGGAGTTTTCATTTCCTGGCGAGACGAATATCGTCCGAAAAGAGGAGGAAAAACGGATAAAATATCGAGATTTTCTCTTTGAGCTCCGCAGACTCTATCCAGATCACTCTGTCAAGATGGTTGTTACGATTATTGGAGTCCTTGGTGGAATGATGCCCTCTCTACTCTCGAATCTCAAAATCATACCGGCCTGCCGTATAAAAGCAGAAATCTTAGCCAGACAGATGCAGGAGGCTGTCATTCGTGGCTTCTTGGCTCACTGGCGCTTGCTCAGGGCACATGATTCTCGGACCCACTGTTCACTTACCCCACGGTGTGGGGAGTGGTCGTTGATTGATAATGCTGGCGTGCCCTCCCGAATATATCGGAGCCTACTACGGTGAAAAGAGAGAGAATGTATACAGCAAATACAATTTTTTGCATAAATGATACCTACTCGATAAGTGAGGAAACACTTGTTTCGAGACAACATTATTCGCTCATGTTTTTGAACTTGTTGATTAGACTAGATCGCGTTTATGGCATTAAACGTGAATTTACAATTACTATATTTTCGAAACCTGACTCTTATGTAACATTGAAGGGACTTTTTCACTAATTCTGGCTAGTTCGGTTGGCGTGAGTGGTTTGATACACTCATTCAAAAGACCATCAGGTGAAACGGTGGTTTGAGCCCCGAGGCTGGACGATCTATTTTCACTGCCTATCCCTCAATCCGTGCTACAAATCGCACGATAAAAGGTAAGACCTAGTTAATCCTTGGCTCACACTAGTTTCCATTTTCGAGGGTCGTCATCTGTAAGGGGCGAGGTCTGGGCAGAGTTAAAACATATTTTTCAAACCCTATTGGGGATGATTGCAAGGGATGACGCCACAGGCATAGACCACAAGAGTGCACAATATGAGAAAGCGATTCAATATCCTCACTTTCCAAAAATGTTAACGAAGTATTTATCACATGTTCCTATTTATGAAAATAAATTCTTTTGATCACTTACTACTACTGCAGTAACATTAAAGGCGGTAACATCAAACGCAATAGACGAAGTGCTATGGTTGTTCTCAGAGCAGATACTACATTATAGACAATATTTTTCCGGTTTCAAACTTTCGTTAGTGGGCGTGGCTTCGTTCCTATTTGTGTGCAATTCAGTACAGGTAGTCGGATTTCATTCATGTTAATCGGTTAAATGTGCCTATTTGTTGTGAATTGCCAAAAATCAGGTCATTTAATCCAACCAATAGGAATGAAGGCACACCCTCCGCCGAAGGTATTGTTGTCCATCATGCCCGAAAGAAAATAATGTCGGTCGCCACTGGTAGACATAAACCAATCGCGACGTAGCTAAGAGCGCACGAATGTACGATGTTCGCTGCCGCTCTAGATGAAACGAGAAAAATGCTATTTTGATGGAATTTCGAAGAATATTCTGCCGTATTCGATTACGATATATAAATGCTAGCCACGAGCATATCGAGACAGTCAAGTGGAAGTTACAGTGCGGTACGAAAAGCGATCTAGTAAGGCGATAGACATTCGAAAAATAGTTGTGAAGTGTGTGTGTTGTTCAAAGTGAAATAAATTTAAGTTTGATTATTCTTCAGTGTAGTCAATTATTGGTCAACCCGCGGGGAAAAATGAACAGCATAAAACCGGATGAGCATTCCAATAATGAGCAATTCGTCTCTTGCCTTATCGCCTTTGATAATGCCAAACACAGTCCTAGACGACACTTCAGGTATAGAAAGCTGCCTTTGACTCAGTTATCTCCGGTATGAAAGTTCACTCTCTTTGTTGAGGTTTTAGCATCGTTATCTTCATTTGATTCCTATCTTCCAGGCAAATTTCTTCTAGTTCAGCGTCATCACTCTCTGTTTTAATATCATTTTGACCAAATCAATAATATTGTCAATTTAGACCTAACAAATAGAATCTCATCAGTGTGATATTAAGGCTACCGTAGAGGATTTTCCAGAAGATCTTTCATAAGTACCATTCCAAAGCTGCACATTACAAGTTGACGAAAATATACGATCGTCTGTCAACGTTGCTGTTCATTGTTCTTCACAAGGAAATTCAGGTCTGGAGGAATACACATGCGCTGTGTCTACCAGAGGCTGGCGAATAAAATTACAGTTGTTACGAATACTGAAAATTCTTTTTAGAATGCCTCAGTTGATGCATTTCAATTTAGCCTCAACTTGAGTCGAGAAATTATTTGAAAGAGCTCGATCTATATCTGAAACAATTGCATTAGTTAACGATGGATAACTGGCGTCTGGGCTTACTTTAACACATTATCTACGTTGGTGTTTTGCAAAAAACGGTTTGTAACAGTTTAAATATGTGAAATATCTGAGGATGATTTTTCGATGCAGTTGCCAACTGCTCCAGAGCCCGTTCAGCGAACACACGTTGTTGTCTATTGTCGTTTACCTTCAGTTCCTAGGTCAGTTGAGTTTTGTACGGATGCAAGCCCAAGTCTTGACTGCCTTGGATTCTCCTGCAGAGTCTCCCTGACAGCGGTGATGTTTCGTCGACGTACGGGTGTTGGTCGATCAGTTGATGGACCAGTGGACTGAAATTTATCCACCACATTGCGAATATCCCTCTCCTTAGGACATTTATGGCGACCATTTTAATAAAACAATTTTATTATTTGCACGTATTGTTTATTGCTATATCCATCATGATGATTTGGCAACACAGACTGAATAAATGACAACCAATTTGACAACTAATTTGACAGGTGGCCGCTATCAATTGCCAAAGTTCAGAACTCCCTGTTGGGAGACCCGTTAAATTCAAAGAGTAATTCCACTGAAACTATGAAGTTCTAATTTGAACAACCATCAGTGTCTGCTTTCCAAGCAGTTGTGCAAAATAACCATGCTTACCTTGCACAACGGAGGCTATTCAAATGCGTTTATTTTACGTGTTTTTTTAATACGTGTTCGATATGATAATTCTACTATGAAAGATGTAACGATGTCAAGATATGTTAGGTATGAACAAAAAAAAATACTTACTGTCGAAACGAGCCCCATCTCCTGTTAGGAAGGTTATCCTGGTTACTGAAAACAAAAACAGTAAATTTGGTTGGTGTCACAATTTATATGTATCAGTGTTGAAACATTAAAATGGATCTGTCACAGTTACTAGTCTATATATTATACAGGCCGTTTGTTTTATCATGGTAACATTGATATATTCTAAACCGTAAGTCCGGCCGTACACGGACCACATATTTGCAGTTGAGGCAACCACAACATTGTGGTTACGTTGACTGCACTTCGCGGTTGACTTGCGGTCATATAAACTGCACTTGCAGTTGAGGCAACTGATATCAAAAATTGTATGCTGTGAGACCAATATGAGAAAAAGTACACCACGGTGTACGCGGTTGGGTACGACTGCAAGTTTGTGGTTAGTGTACGGCGGATGCCGCGATGACATCTCGGCGGAGATCAGCAGCAAGTTGACTGCAGACTAAAGATTCCAAACTTAGTTACGTCACGACGTTTCGATTGTTAGTATCCACAATCGCCTTCGGGTGATAACTGGACTTATTCCTCCGAGATCTGACTATTTATAGATCATTCGAGTGCTTTCACCTATCCCCTCTTCCCTCTCGCCGCTTCATTGGTTTAAGCGGTTTTAGCATTCGTTTGGCGGGAGTTGGCCGTTTTTCGCTTGATTAGAGGTTTCCATATGTTACGTATCTCTACGCTAGCTTGACTGAATGCGTTGTTGGACAACATATACGCGGCTTATTTGAATTTTCTCCTAAACCAGTGTTCCTCTTTGTGGATGATTTCAGCTTGAGCCCACTTGATGTTATGTTGATGAGTCCAAACATGCTCTGCTATTCCGGATTTGCTGGTTTATCCTCGCTGTGTGTGTTTCTTGCGCTCAGCAATGCGAACTTTCAATGGCCTCTTAGTTTCACCGATGTATGATTCTTCGCACTCGCACGGTATCCGGTAAAAGCAATTCTTGGAATCGCAGGTCCGCGTTGGGTGGCCTGGTTTTTGTGAGGCTGCTACGGATAGTGTTCCCAGATCTGAAGCAGGTCCTAATGTTATACTTGGACCCCATACTTCTTATCCTTTCCGATGAGCCTCTGATGTAGGGAAGTACAAGTACTGGTTGTGGCGGCTTCTCTTCCTTGTGGAGCTCTTGCTGTCTTTCATCTGAAGCCTTTTCTACCATCACCATGGAGTAACCATTCCGTTGAAGGTCATTTGTGATGATGCCTAGTTCCTTTTCAAGACCTTCCTTTGTATTACTGAGCCCAAAAGCACGGTCTAGTAGAGTCTTGATGATTTCTCTCTTAGTCAATTGATGGTGGTTAGATTTCTGGTTCAGATACTGTCCTGTGTGAGTGGGTTTTCAATATTCAGATGTTTCCCATTTAGTGTCGGTCCTCTTCACCAATACGTCTAAGAAAGGCAATTCGGTGTGGACTTCCTTTTCCATTGTGAAAGTGATGGACTCACGTTGTTGATGTGCTTCAGGAAAGTGTCTAGTTCTGCATTCCCATGGTTCCATATTATGAAGGTGTCGTCTACGTATCCCAACCAGACTCCATATATATATATATTGTCTATAACCGGTGAAAGTGGCGATCCCATTGGCAGTCCCTCATCTTGCGTACAGAATTCGTCCTTCAGTTGGAAGTAGCAGTTTCGTACACAGCATCCTTGTAATTCCATGATTACTTGTATCGGTAAGTTTGTTCTGTCTTTCAGCTCCCCATCTTCGGAAAGCTTCTTCTGTATGCTTTGAAGTGCTTCTTCGACAGGAACGTCGAAACTGATCAGTTGGTTCTGCTCTTTGACTTCGATTTTCATTGTCAACCACCTTCAAACAAATATTAAAATTTATGTGCTCTGGATTCGATGAAGTCTACGAAGGCCTGTTCCTGATTGGCGAAGATTCTACCGGTGAGAATGTTATCGAATGCTTGAGAAGATGGTAGTCGGTTGACGAGAGGTCTGGGGAGTATGGTGGGTGAGGCAGACTTTCGACGCTCAATTCGTTCAATTTTCGGGCGGTGATTTGTGAAACAAGAAGACAGACGTTTTTGTGGAGCAGGTCCTCTTCTGTAGACCACTAACGGCTGCTGCTGACGCAATTTTTGGTACAACTAGTCGATTTCCTCACAAAAGAACTCTGCTGTGATAGTTTGGTCCGGTTGCAGAAAGTTATAGTAACCCACACCACCCGCTGGTCACTTAACACTAACCATGGAAATTTTTGGTGAATTTTGGCCTTTGGGAAGTGCTTAGGTGGCTCATCAGTGTCAAATTCTGAACTTTCCTGTTGTATAGGATCCACTTTTCATCACACGTGATGATCCGATCCAAAAAATTGATCGTTTTGGTTGCGCAAAAGCAAAAAAACAGACCTGGAACGTGACAATTTCTGCCGATCGTTCAAATCGTGGGGTGTCCACTTATCGAGCTTTCTGACCTTTCCATGAAGTTTTAAACCACCAAAAACCGCATGGGAGCAGTCGTCCAGTTTTTTCGCCATCCCACGCACCGTTTCTGATGGATCAGTCTTCACCAAATCAACGTCATGGTCTTTTTTGGTGGGTTTTCACCTTTGGGAAGTGCCAGGGTGATTCGTCGATGTCCAACCACTATCCTAAACGTGTTCTGTTGTAGAGCCGTAGAGGATCCACTTAGAGGATCCACAAATTTTTCGTATTGTTTCGGCAACGCTTTGGTTCAATTTGAATTTCTAGAGAAAAATTGGTTGACCTGGTTTGAAAAAATGGAGTCGATAATATCTACCTTGTTACCGTTGTTGATCACAATTTGTTTGATGAAACTGGATTCTCTGAAAATTACTTTCCGACAGTGAAATATTGATATTGATAATGAATACAAATAACAAAAAACACATAGGAAATGAGATAAAATGTGCAAAAAATCGTTTTTGTAACCTTTGATTTTAGATATCAATAGTCTTTTAGATTTTGTGATAATTTTTAGGATGTCACAATACAATACAAGTTTATACGAGTTTATAGAATTTATAGATGGGTTAGGTTAGGTCCAAAGTGAGTGGGTCTATTCGACCTTCCACCGCAACCCGCAAGGGTTTATTGTGGTTCACACCTAATGACACTCGACCAAATAAACCCAGCTTCTTAACGAAGCCGATAAGTTTGTATGGTGAGTGGTCTTTCAGGTCAGATGGTAAGAAAACGGTTCTGCCGAACTCTCAAAACCTGATTCAGTTCATCCTTACTGTAGTCTAACAACTGTTTGGTATCAAGCTTCGAAGGGTGGATAAACGCCTTGGAGTGAGCCAATCTGGAAGATTCTGCCAGAAGTCCATAACTCTTCTTGCCATCCAGGTGTTCAATTTTTGTTTGGCAAAACCTATGCCAATGACAGGTCCTGGTACGATGAAGCTTCCTTTGCAAGGAAGGAATGACGTGAACGTTCCTGAGATAGATGAAGTTGTAGAAAAAAATATTGACGACGCAGTAGACCAGCCGTTCGAGGAAATACAATTGGAAGATTCAGCAGCACAATTAACTGTTCAGAATCCCGAAACTGTGGCTTCAGCAAACCTGAATTTGTGCTCTTTTTGTGATATAAGAAAAAAACAATATAAGCCTAAGAATGAGCCATTACGTACTTCAAAAAAAATCAATTTCAAATAAATATCTTATCAAAGTTGGAAGCAGATTCTGAAATTCACAATGAAACGTTGATAAAAATACAAAGTGTTGCCTCTGATGAAGTATACTATCATGATGTTTGTCGACAAAATTTTAGAAATCACAAACGGTCACTGGTGAAAAGTCCTTTCCGTACTTCATGGCATATCTCTCAGAGACACATGAAACCGTTTATAGAGAAATTTGTAATTTAATTGAGGAGAATGTCATAAAACGGGGACGTTGTTATTTTTTGTCATATTTGCATAAAGAGTATCTCGATATGTTTNACTGCGCAAATAATAATTCATCTAGAATTATCCGCTTCGGGTTTTATTCTGTTTTTTTAGTTTTCATAACATTTTCAAACAGTTTATCTTTTTTGCAATAACAGCAAAATTTGAATTGCGGCAAAAGCTGCGGATCATAAAATAACAACAAAATCGTATACAAGTGTATGGCTCTCAGGCACGAATTGAATAAATTAACAACCTTAAGTAATAATGAAGCCGATTTGAAACTTCTGCTGAATACAGACTTTATCAGATTACTTCAGCACAAATTTCACGAATTCATATATCAATCGAATTACTGGTAGTCATTATTCATAAACAAAATTATCGTTGTATCATCAACTCTGTTTACAGTCAAAATTAACTACAAAATTGTATAAGACGATATTGAAAAAGTTAATTATCGGGCAGAACTCTTTCAAATACGTCAAAATTAAAAAAAAAAAACACCATTGTTTAGATAATTCCAAGATATTTCAAACGATGTGAGACTCGCCCCCACTTCCATAATAAAATTCCAAGGGTTGTTCACCCCTCTGCTCCGGGGTTGAAGTGACGACGCTGTAAATGGGAAAAAAGTTGTCCCCCTCCCTATAAAACTCGATTTCTCTGAGCGTTTTTTCGGATTTGTAAGATCAGTACCCAAAACCTCCATGTCGTTTTAGATGGCCCACCCTGTATACGCCAGATAACACACCGAATTACCTTTGAAAACATATTATCGGTCACATGTACGAAAGCAGATTATCAGTTCGTTTTATCTGTAGGAAAATACGTGAAATAGATAGTAGTTTAACTTACTTCGGTGACAACCTCGTCAAACTAACGTACGTACGTAACTACGTAACCTTTGCAAGATTAGTATAGTTCAAGTAAACGATATAGTGCCCCCTACCGCTCAGCAGTTCCCCATTAATAAAATAGTTAGGGAGCTAACTAATTCAATAATAATCATTTCTGATTATATAAGAATCACAATAACAATCTTGAGGTTGCAGTCGAAGTCAATGATGAAAACTCTTTGCTAGTTTGTCAAGCTTTCGGAAATGTTTATTTCCTTCTTCAGGACAACTGAAAAGATGATTGTAAAAATATATGTATAAAACGTTACAGATATAACTTACTCAAGTAGATTCCTATTCAACTAAAAATCTTTTTATGCAACTATTGTGAACTGGTGAAGCATCTGACTGAAAAATCATGGTGTGTCACACATCCAAAGGTAGTTCTTTCAACACAT
>NW_019292620.1:5065-49082 GCF_000500325.1 Leptinotarsa decemlineata | reverse complement strand
AATCACCCACGAGTGAGTTATAAAGGCAACGACTTCACGCTAGATTCGAGATGGAGAAGTGGCCAAGATTGAAGCTTAAAAAGCCTATAAATATCCCAATAGAAGAACCACATATTTCCGGATAATCATAGGCCAATAAGCATAACCCTCTCTATAAGCAAAGTGGCAGAAAGAGTCATCTTGCAAAGACTAGAGGACCATACCAGCGAACTGGAAATCTTACCAGATGAACAGTTTGCTGTTAAATCCGAACACTCGACAGAACTACAAGTCCTGAGGGTAGTAGACTATGCAACAGAAAGTTTTAACCTCGGCAAAGGAGACCACACCGGAGCGATATTCCTAGACGCCTCCAAGGCGTTCTACAGAGTTTGACACGATGGACTACTAGCCAAAATGAGAAATTTTGGCTACTCTTTACGCGGACAACACAGCTCTACTGGCGAGTCATCCCCAAGAGTCCAGATATTTGCAACAACAAGCGAACAGATTAGAGTAATGGGCCAAACTTTGGAAAATCAGTGTAAACCCCCGAAGAGTCAGGCGATACTGTTCACTCGGAGGATGGTACACCTGAAAGGAAACGTCATCTTCAATAGACATAAGATTCCGTGGACCAACGAAGCGAAATACTTGGGAGTTACTCTCGACAGAAGACTAATTTCCAGGGCCCATGTAGGGCAGAGACTAGGACTGGCAAAAGCCGCCCGAGAAAACCTTTATCTGATCATATAGGTCTCAGAAACAACATGCGACTCCACGTTAAACTGCTGCTAAACAAGACCGTAAAAGCTGAAAAAAGAAATGCACCACCTGAATTAATGAGTCTCCCCGAGGCGCCAATTAATTTTTGTTTCAAATTTCATGATTTGTGTTGAAAAGTTATTTACAAAATAGATAGTTTCATCAAGAATTCATTTTATGAGAAATTTTCAATAAATGATTTTTAACTATTTGTTCCACTTCTGTATAGTCAAGAATCATAAGTTGCCTGTAGGTGAAAAAGAATGAAGAAAACATTTCAACATCTTTCATCTGATCCTTTCCGCCATAACAATCGACCGAACTATTCCACCTCAAAAACTTCGAATAAAAAGGTATTTTCGGCATCCTAAATATTTAATATCGCTTCTTACCTGAATCAATAGGCATACAAAGAGCTCCTCAAGCAATATGCAATGTAGACAAGGACCGACGAGCAGAATCACCCACGAGTGAGTTATAAAGGCAACGACTTCACGCTAGATTCGAGATGGAGAAGTGGCCAAGATTGAAGCTTAAAAAGCCTATAAATATCAAGTGGCATCTGTGACGCGGTAATATCACGGTTTCCTGCTTGGAAAATTCCCCTTTCCTTCACAGCCAGACAAAATGGATTTTGGTTACCGTTTGCGGAGATATTACATACTGAGATAGAGTAGTAATATTCTTTTCCAGTTTGGGTGTGCTTCAGCAACGATATTATTTGATGGTGCAGTGGGAAACATTTGTTGTGAGTTTCTCTCTGTCTGGAAATAGATGATACAACGAAAAATGGATATTCGGAAAGTAATATTGATCATTTCAACATGCTAGTTTTGTTCGAATCGATGAATAGTTACCGATATTTCTTCGATTGATACAAATAATGAAATGAATATTCGATTTGGAACAATCTTCAATATGTACAATTCTTAGAATGAAAATAAAAAACTTTATCAATCCTAGTCCCGAATCTGGATAAATGGAAAAATGAAATATATCCATGAAAAACGAACAAAACTTGATTGGCCAAAATGGAATCTGCGAGGAATCCAACAGCTACTTCAACAGCTACGAAAAAGATCTATTGAAATAAGATATAAGGAACACTTAGCTCACCTAAAATATTGAAGACCAGAAAAATCAGCAGTCGCCTATCATATTTTGCAACAAAACCATTCCATAGACTTTAGTTCATTAAGATTAGTTAGACAAGTTAACAACAGGCATCTAGATACCTATGAGTGTGAAGAAATGAGTAAACATTATAATATCATGAATAACGATGATGGACCAATACCTGATAGTATATAGCTTGTTAGAATGATATTTCAATTGTGAGATTTACCTGACCATCACGTAAGAACAGATTATAAAACTTGTAGATCAGGCAATATTGTGAAATTAATTTAAGACACTTAAAACGCAGGTACCTAAAAGAGCTACCTATGGTATATATAGTTTATTCTTCCTCTTGAAGATGATCACTTGGTGATCGAAACACTTGTCGAAGCGTTAAAATAACGGTTTGGTGTTAGGAAAAAACTCCAGTAATATTCATGAAGATAACACATTAACATGAAATAGAAAAAACAAAATATTCGACATTGAATGTCTTAGGTTGGACCGCTTGTTCGTTTCGATTACCATATTTTTGTTTGTAGACGTTAATGTTTGCTTTTTCAAGCATAGAAAAATCTGACGTTTCAGCAAATAGCAAACGTCTTCATCCATGTATTTCAATTATTTTTTTTTATTGTTCAAATCGTTATACACCTAAGAAAAATGTGAAATGTGCAAGCACTATTTCCAAATACCATAACTGCAACACTATGTCAATGACATAATGGTCAATATCGAAACTCCCATCAGAGTATTGCAATAAGAGGAAGCGGAGGAAATAATACGGTAATCTGCACGTATCAACAGCTCCCAAACAGTTAGTGGCGGACGGGAAGACCATACTCCATATACGGAGGAAGGCAACACCACGATAGAAAAGACTCGATATTCATGACCCTGCAATCTATAAGATACTCAACACTCAACCCTACATCCAACATGCTGAAGAAACCAACCAACCTTCAATAAATATTCTTCAATTCCAACTGTTGATAAGCGATAACTTCGAGAGTCTGAAGCCTTATTACCTAGACTACGATCTTCACAAGCCTAATCTTTCAACTGTCAACGCCAACGTCAACGCCGTTTACTTTGCAAAATACCTAACGTACTTACTGCACCCAAAAAGGAGAATATTGCATCATCTACTCATCTCACATTATCAAGAAAATGAGTACTTCAGTTCTGCATTAGAATGATATTCTGGTTGGGTTCGATGTTGTTTCGGACGGTAGCCTGGTAAGCTGACGTGGGTGGTTTGCTCCGCCAGGCCTGACGATCGATTTTCACTTCCTATCGTCCAACCCGTGTTACGAATTACAAGCTAAAAGATTATTCCTCGTTAGCCGTTAGCTCGCACAAATTTCAACTTTTAAGAGTTGTCTTTCATAGGGGAGCGACAGCTGGTTAACGGAAAAACAGATTTTAACAGTTTTTTTACAGATTCCCACTTCATCCTGGTACAAGTCGAAAAAACGTTGAAGCAGATCAAACAAATTTTCCCAAGAAACATCACAGTTTTTTCGACCATGTTCTCCCCACAACATAATTCCAAAGAAATAACTGTTGCCCTATGGTTGCAAATTACTGAATTGAAGTTTTCGAAAAGAAAGCGCTTATCACTGCTACATGGAAACTCACCTTTTGCCTTCGCTATGTTGATAAAACTTTGGTTATTTGGAGCCGGGGGAAACATACAACAGAACAGTGAAAGGTGAAAGATAAAAAAATTCCATCTTTGAATGTACTGGTTAACAGAAAAACTGACGGAAAACTAGGTTACACAGTTTAGTGCAAACCTACTCTTAGTGACCAGTATATCAACATGAACTCGAACCACCATCCAGGGCAAAAACATGCTATGATGAAAACACTTGATCGTGCCACCAGGATTTGTGAACAATATCTTCTTGAGGTAGAACTTCGTTATCTAGACCGAGCTCTACAAGCCCTTGGTTTGACAGTACTTGAAATACTACGTGATCTATGTTTTACAAAAAATCAAACGTGCTCTATATATAAGAAGTAAAAATAACTTCAACTCTGACTACGTTATAGCCACCCATGGTAGGCACAGTCTATTTGCCTTACAAAAAATAGAAAATATTACTAGAGTTCAATTCCAAAACCAATCCATTATTTTTAACACCTCGTATTTCAGTCACCAAGTGATCATTTTCAAGAGGAAAAGGAGGGTTCCAAACAGTGCATCACAATTAATAATAATAATAAATCGGCTTTATTGATAATACAAAAAAAACAATGCAAAGATACATTTGAAATTACGTAGATGAAGTTACAGACCGCATCGAAAAACTGTTCAATTGTTTACAACCCAACTAATCTGACATCCGCCGGTGTTTACAGGATTTCCTGTTGCTGTGGCTCGGTTTACATCGGAACTATCAAATGCAGCATTAACACCAGGATACAAGAACAGGATGGCAGAGCAATGGCAGAGCATGTCCTATTAGAAACAGACTACGTTTGTCCTATCCAATTCAACGTATTACCACGCACGAATTCATAATGAGGCCATGAAATATGGTCATGAGGCTATGAACATTTTAACAATTTCAACAGAAAAGAATAAGATATACAAGTCAACAAAACGTAGAATCAAGTAATCAAGAAGGTTAGAAATGAATTAGATAAAAACTTTGGTCGACATTTCAACAGTAGCATATCTGTCAATAACGTGGACCAATCAGAGTATTCTAGTAACAGCGCTGACTAATTAGATCATCCCGGCATAGGTGTGGACCAGCCAGTAGTGAGCATTCACATAGACCCGCGCCATCACCTTACCAACGGCCCCTTCGCTTTTCTCATCACCCTCTGAAAGTATAAATTCGGGTAAACATGAAGCTACCCAATAGAAGAACCACATATTTCCGGATAATCATAGGCCAATAAGCATAACCCTCTCTATAAGCAAAGTGGCAGAAAGAGTCATCTTGCAAAGACTAGAGGACCATACCAGCGAACTGGAAATCTTACCAGATGAACAGTTTGGTGTCAAATCCGAACACTCGACAGAACTACAAGTCCTGAGGGTAGTAGACTATGCAACAGAAAGTTTTAACCTCGGCAAAGGAGACCACACCGGAGCGATATTCCTAGACGCCTCCAAGGCGTTCTACAGAGTTTGACACGATGGACTACTAGCCAAAATGAGAAATTTTGGCTACTCTTTACGCGGACAACACAGCTCTACTGGCGAGTCATCCCCAAGAGTCCAGATATTTGCAACAACAAGCGAACAGATTAGAGTAATGGGCCAAACTTTGGAAAATCAGTGTAAACCCCCGAAGAGTCAGGCGATACTGTTCACTCGGAGGATGGTACACCTGAAAGGAAACGTCATCTTCAATAGACATAAGATTCCGTGGACCAACGAAGCGAAATACTTGGGAGTTACTCTCGACAGAAGACTAATTTCCAGGGCCCATGTAGGGCAGAGACTAGGACTGGCAAAAGCCGCCCGAGAAAACCTTTATCTGATCATATAGGTCTCAGAAACAACATGCGACTCCACGTTAAACTGCTGCTAAACAAGACCGTACTGGTCCCAATCATCCTGTATGCCTGCACTGCCTGGGACCAGTGAGCAGCGACATACAGACGCAGTATCCAGACGTTTATGAACGTTTGCGTGCAAGCCGCCGTAAACGTTCCAAGATACATACCAAATAGATTCATATACCGGGACCTGGACATCCATTAAGTAGACGCGAATATGAGAGAACACGCAGAAAACGCTGCGCGATCTACATGAAGCGCTGAACTGGGAAGACACAAGATTCCGAGAAAGAGACAAAGAGGCATAATCAGAGACCATTCCCAAGAGTCTCTGTCAGGCGGCTCATGTTAGTATAAAAATTGTATGAACAGACCTAACAGTCACTTCCTTTTCAGATCATTAACAAACACTAGTCGTGACCAAGAGACACTTGTCTCTGATTTGTTTCAAGGGGCCCCGTACACAAATTACATTCAGTGAAGTCACGTTAAATGAAAATAACAGATGAAGAAAGTACAAGCACCTAAAGGCTGACTTTTGACCGCAGTAGGTCGATGGCAATCTGGCTGAAGTGCCCATCAGCAAATTGGGGTCCACTCAAGATGAGTGGAGTCGATGGACGAGATTCTAGCTTCTGCACACAGTAACCGTATAGGGAAAATTCTATCTCAGGGCACTCAACCCAGGGGCATGGGTGGCTACCCAATAGTTCTTCACTGACACTTCAAGATATAACTTTCTTCTTCGCAGTAAATTCTAATACCACTGATGATGTCTGCCGCAGTAGCAGACAAAACGTTTGGTAGCTTAGTTAACTCAGAACGACATTTTTTTGAAGATCTGTTAAAACACATTAAGTTATATGAAAAAGTTATTATAATATTTTGTAAAGAGAATAGATCACGAAATTTCAAACAAGTGACTAATGAATCGAATATTCCCTACACTTGAACAGTGTGGTCGTCGTCGTTTTTTCAAATGGATTGACAACTACATTCAGTCACATTATCACATTATTTCTTGACAACAATAGGTTCAAAAATCTGATAGAATAATATTCAAACTTCTACCATTTCTGAACATAAAAAAAAGAATACTGAAACTGCCTTGTTATTGTTAATTCGTCGAATTGTAGGTCCACGAAGTAGTAAATCATTCCGAGTGTCTTTCCAACAAACTTTATACTCCATGTAATGTTTCGAAATTGGGAAAGTTTCTTCCCAGTTCGCTGGTACTAATTTCAGCAGGTATTTAAATACTGTGGAGGAATTATCAGTGGGACTTACATCCTTTATGCTACTTTCAAAATGTGCTCACGCCCGCTCATGCATACGTAATGCAACACTTTAAAAAGTTTAATATTCTCGTTCTCCGGAATATATATACAAGATACAAGCATACCACTAACATTGTGGTTGGAATAGTAATGGAGATTATATTGTCATAAAAGGTAAGCACATTCCAGAGAGTACAAAAAAACCGAAGTTCAACCTTAAATAAAATTTAAATTCCTCTCGTATGAGTGAGATTGCTGTGGGTTTTGTTCCTCGTGTTATATTCTCGCGATCTTGAATTCTTGTTTTATGATATAACAACGGAGATGAATTTGTACAACATTGTTTCATTCGAGAAAGAAGAAGAAAAAGTCAGTCAATGAATAATATGATTACAAGGAAAGCGAAAGTAGCCTTCGAGAAATTTCCACCATCTGGGGATAATTATGCTGAGATCATTTATCAACTGAAAACTAGATTTGCTGAAAATGATTACTGATTAAAGAATCTATGAAAAAATTGCTCAACCTCTAAATGATTTAGGAAAAAACAAATATGCGAGCAACAACCAAAAAATTAAAGAAAATTAACTTTTAACACGAGATGAAAGATCCCGAAAGCACTGTATAGTAGAGTCTTGATAATTTCTCTCTTAGTCGATTGATGGTGGGTGGATTCCTAGTTCAGATACTGTCCTGTGTGAGTGGGTTTTCGGTACACAGATGTTTTCCACTTCTTGTCGTTCCTCTTCACCAATACGTCTAAGAATGGCAATTCGTTGTGGACTTCCTTCTCGGAGCTTCTTGTGGGTTTCTTCAATGGCTAGAGTTTCAAACCACTCCATATATATATTGGTTATATTGGCTATAACCGGTGGAAATGGCGATCCCATTGGCAATCCCTCATCTTGCGTAAAGAATTCGTCCTTCAGTTGGAAGTAGCAGTTTCGTACACAACACCCTAGTAATTCCATGACTACTTGTATCGGTAAGTTTGTTCTATCTTTCCAATCCCAATCTTTTAGCTGATCTCATTTAATTTTTTACAGTTCCTTTCAGGTATTTCAGATCNATTTATCATTAAATGAATATTTAATTGAAGATCCACTTCTTTATGGAAATATTACAATACATTTTGTTTTCAAGAGAGTAAACGAGATGCAGCCCTCGAATTCGTCTATTCTTACTTTTCGGTCAAAAATAAAAAGGTTATTGGTTACTTTTTCTTTCTTTTCCTACTTTTTCACAAAAAGTTAACAGAGTTAACACCTGACAACCAACAAAAATACATACACTCATATCAACTACAATATAACTACGAATAATCAATGTACATATATCTGTATTAATTTACAATAAGCAACTTGCATGCCTCGCAATTTTTCCTCAAATGCCAATAACATTCTTCTATGTCCTTCTACAAAAATACATGTTTACTTGCATCTTCAAACCAACAATTATCGACTGTAAAATTCTCACTTGAAGTTGAACAGATCCTACATCACAAAACGTTACAAAACACGGTCTACAGAATGAAAAGACAGCCTCTGTCATTTGCATTCTTCTGTCTAATCACGAAACATAATCTTAGTTTTGATAGAACTTACTTTGTGGATTTCCATAGATCATAATTAATATTGACTTTGTGAATAATGTGTTGTCATATATTGAAATAATAACACTGCAGATGCAACTATGCTTGCAGATATTTTTTTTCAATTAATGCATTGTTAGCATCTGTGAAAATCAGAGTCGAATACGAAAGAATGAAAACATTTTCAAAGTGATAAATAACATCCGTAAAGACCGAATGTGTAATCTTGATAGCATATGAAATTCTGGGTTTCATATTCATCTAATACGAAAGGTGTTCATCAGTCAATGAAAAAATTGGGCTTTACGTTATCACGAGTATATTCAGTAGAAAAAGTAGAAAACACTCAGCACCAGTGACACCGATGTATATATCTCTTCTGACGTCGCAAATGTTTTCTGTNTAACAGCCGCGCGGAACTCTATTTTCAACGTCAAATTAAAATTATAAATAATGGAGATAGAGTTTCGGGATTCGACATTTTTTTATCGGAAATTTCCTCCTCTTCAACGATATTTTTTCAAAATTGCTTAAATATTGATATTCTTTGAGTTATTAACGAAAAAGTAAATACCATTTTTTTTAAATCTCATTCTGTTAATAACAATTGCAATTTTTCACCTGCACCAAAATCTTTCAAGAACATTTTTCTAGAGGTTATTCCGAATCGAATGACCTATGTTATGTATTTTCAAGTTTCCCATACGACATGTGTTTGTTGGTCATGTCTTCCGCTAGGAGAAATATGTGATCAATACAATATTTTATGAAATTGAACTAACCTCAATGTAACAGTAAGCTTTAGTTCAACGCTGATAGATACTCTTCTGGTGCAATATTTTTGTGGCAAAGGTCAAACAATTGCCATGAGTTCATTGAACGACTTTATGGCTATTCGGTTATAGTTGTAAAACTTGTCCGATTTTTTTGTATAAAACAGAAAACCTTCCTTCCTGGTTTCTCTTTCGGTGGTACGAGTGCACGTCATACCTTCTTGGGTGGCATCTTTCAGCAAGGGCACCTTCTGCTTTCAAAGCGCAAAGGGATACTACCATTTGTTGGTGAAATATCGCTACTGCAGCACCAGAATCCATAGTGATTGCTTTGAAAGCGCGAACGATATTAGAGGACGGAAAGGGAATATTTCCCCTCTAGTCAGAAACTCGGACTGCCAGCGATTTTTACTCAGCAATTTCCGCTCGAAAACCGCGCTAGAAAAAACATCTCGGAAATCGCGAAGTATGTCACTGGCCTTAGCAACCGATTCTTCAAACTCACCGAGGCTCCTGAACATGCGACATACCCCAAGCTATTTCAAATTCACTCATTCATTATTGAGAAATCCTGGAATTCTCTTATTCCATTTATCAAGAGCAGTGCTTCTGTGAGCCCTGAGTGAGAATTCAACACACGAACACAAACACGGGTCTGATATATGGAAAACTGTTCCGAAAGTGATGTGCAGAAATGGATCACACAAACGTTAGATATATAATCTTTGAAGCAGAAACTTTGTTGATGAAAGATGAGCCGCTCCAATAAACCGCTGGGTCGATACATATTATATTCTCTCCGTCTCTGTCATGAGCTAAGCTTGGGAAAGTTATCGAATTGGCGTTCTGGATAACGTCCATGAGCGTAGGAAAGTTTTCTCTATTTTGCAATAATTGTTCATGATTTTCTTTGATATATTTATCGATTTCCATCTTCTATAATGAAAAAATTTGTTGATTACATGATTTGAAAAATAATTAACCGTTCTGTGAATATATTTCATTAGAATTTTGGAAAATCTTACCCCACTAACAACCTTCAATACTTGTTTTCTCTAAACTTATTGAAGACAACTCAGAGGCTAATGAGTACTTCAAAAGTTTTTGGAACATCAAATTTCACTTTCTCTCACAATGTTTTGACGTACGATTGTTTTATCGTCCGTATTTGAGTTACACACAAGGCTTGCACTGAGTCTTGTATCAAATTGAAGAAATGCGAAGATAGCACAGATGAATGTTAAATGCAACTGTTCGATACAAAGGTTTAACTTATACTACACATTTCCTTAAACTACAACATCAACCTGAGATTTGGTCAAATTAGTATGGTGGCAGAACAACTTCACAATTATTTGATTTTGAACTCATCAAATGAAAGATCTGCCAGCTAGTTGGAAAATCTTACCCCACTAACAACCTTCAATACTTGTTTTCTCTAAACTTATTGAAGACAACTCAGAGGCTAATGGGTACTTCAAAAGTTTTTGGAACATCAAATTTCACTTTCTCTCACAATATTTTGACGTACGATTGTTTTATCGTCCGTATTTGAGTTACACACAAGGCTTGCACTGAGTCTTGTATCAAATTGAAGAAATGCGAAGATATCACAGATAAATGTTAATTGCAACTGTTCAATACAAAGGTTTAACTTATACTACATATTTTCTTAAACTTCAATACTTATCAACCTGAGATTTGGGCAACTTAGTATGGTGGCAGAACAACTTCACAATTATTTGATTTTGAACTCATCAAATGAAAGATCTGCCAGCTAGCTGATTGTCTGAAAATACCTTTCAAGTATTATCAATAACTTTCCCTACATTTTCTGCAGTCTAAAAGCCTTGAAGATTAACGAATTGAAAATTATGTTAATGTTCAGTTTCAAACTGATATTGAAAGAAGAGTTATACAAAAATAGTTTTCTGAAATTCTGCAAGAATTTACCTATCATACTTCTCATAAATGTGTGATAAACATTTTTTCTTGGTTTCATTGAATACCTGAGTCATTTAATCACAGCTGTCGTAGTCTATCGTATGAATCAGGAATACATAAACTGGTAGCTGTATCTTGCAGCTATTCATATTTTGTTTACGTTCGAAGATCAAATTATCCAATTTCAATTGGTCCCTCATAGCGAAGTAATGAAGATTATTGGGTCTTTGAAAGACATGCACTACATTCTGGTCTATAACCCCCTAACAGAAGTAATAACTGGATAAAGTGGGTATCATTAGGTACTTGTTCTTTTCCGGAAAATCATATGCCAATTACTTTTTTTACAAGGTGTTCCTACTTACTTCGCTGAGGTAGGTTTACAACTGGAAACATTTCTGTTGTTTTACGTGGAAACATATGGCATTGAATTGAATATTAATTTGAAAATGTAAGCCTTTCCAGAATTCTGCACTTACTGTGCCTAAAACGCATAATTTGTTCAGTGAAACACGACTGATCTTCAATCCTGTTTTATTGCGTTTGATCCCGGCAAATGCGGAGAAAACATAGAAATTTGTCTGTATTGAGAACTTTATGAAATGCTATTGTTATTTTGAGGATCTTTCCTCATAATACCCTTCGTACAAGTGTCGTTTCGGAGATAATGCGCTGTTTTGGCAAAACTAGACAATGCGATATTGTATATGGAAAAGGATTTGACGAAAAAACAGTGTCTGCTTTCCTAGGAGAGACCACTAGGTCACCTTATAGGAAGCCTCTAGATATTTCTGAGGGAAAGTGTACGATACACAACCTCAACTCATTTTAGTACTCGTGGATAGAAAAAACGGTACTTGCAAAGATATCAACCCAGAAACAGTTCATAATGTAGGAAAAACATTGTTAACAGACTTTATTATCTACAAGTGGTGAACGATGAACATTTTGAAAATTTACTGGAATGAACTGAAGTGAGTTTGATCACTCAGAAATGGTTTAATCAATTTTCAACAATGAAAAAGAATTGGATAGCTGTCGAAAAAGTGATCACAAGGCCCCCTTTTCTATTACAAAAAATTTGTAACGCCCACTCAGCGACGAGTAAATACAATACTATTGCGTTTCTCATCGAAAAGTCGTTTGACATCTTGTTCCATTCGTAAGTGAAGAGGAAGGGGGATATTCACCTCCGCACTCTGTATCAGTGAGCTCGATAGTGAACACTATCGTTTCATATGAAATCAATATAAGTAATGACGAATTGACATATTTGGTCATGAAAATGCGATGTCGTGGCTGTTCATTCTGTTGAAAATACCTTAGAATTCTGGAAATCAGCATCGTTTCATTGAAAAACAAACAAATACGTGAATGAAATCAAGTCACAGATGTTACTGAAAGCTACTCAACACCCACTCTCCATTATCATATGAATATTTCACTTTGATTTTCATTTGAAAGTAAACTATGGAAAATCAGCATCTGTTTAAAAAAAATCTGAACGGTTGTCGCTGGCTGTCGCTCTTTTATTCGTACACAAACAATTCCTGGATAGCATTGTATATCCTTCAAGAAAAGAAGAGAATAAAAGACACTTATCTCGAACAGCATGTGTGTCTGGAGATAGCACCTAACAGACAAAAAGATTCATAGCCAGCTCCGAAACGGTAACAATCTACCTCTCGGGATCAACATTTGTAGTCCTGAAATCTATCAATTAGGTACTTTCTGCATATCTTCATGGAAACTGAATTGATCTTGTATTACACGATTTTATTGTGTAATAAATAACATGTGACTTAGCCGATATCCGATACACAATATCAACAGTGAATTCTCTGGAATAACTATAAATTACGATAAAAGGCGTTTTCGTAACACGACTAACTTTCACGTTAGACGCGTCACCTTGAAACTCAAATTACAAGATCGATTCGTGCTTTGCGGTCGGTCTTTCATTCCATTCTTTACTACAAAACCATTTTCCACACCGACACCAATTCTATTTTCTTTCAGACCCGACTTTTTTCTCGCTGACGAAAAAAGTATCTATTGTTCGGTACACACTAGACTCTCAAACGAGTTATTTATTATTGTTCACGGATACAAGATTCGGCGTACTAGTTTGCCTATTTGAAACTACTGGTATAGAAAGAAACACGGCATACATTTTTGAATCCTTTGAGGCAATGGAACAAGTAGCGAGGCTGTTGTTAAGTGATATTCTTGGAGAGAGTAGGGGGTGTATCATGGAATGAATGATCAGCTCAAATAATTCACATAACACTTGAACTCAAGAACTGAATTAATTCATAATAAATGATCACCATTAGGTGATGGTAATTATTAATCACTAGTGTTTGAAGAATCACTAAATGTCTACGTATTTCTGAAAGATATTCGAAAAGACCACAGAACAGGTGACATCTAGGTTTATCATTTCGAACGTCAGAATCTAGGAAATTATTTATCATTGATTTAAGGAACCGTAGTTCATCTTATATAATATGTTTTGGTGTCCATGCACAGATCTTCCAAATATCTGAAATTAGCTGAGAAATGGAAAATGAATCGATTGGCAATTTTTTATTTTTTATGGGTTTCAGTCATTTTGAAAATATGTTCAGCTGTAGCTTGTTCTGTTTGTTGGTGAGAAGAATAAAAGTTGAAAGTGTTTTGTGTGTTCGTCGAGTTTATGATATGAAAAAAATGGATCAGAGAATTTGCAAAAAATGTTGTGTGAAAAATTAAATCAGGTCTTCAAAAAGACTTGAAATGTTGACAGTGGCATACGGTGATTGCACTCTGAACCTGAATTTTTTTTTCAAGTTGGTACAAGCTTTTCACAAAAGGTCAAGAAGATGTGAATAATGTCGATTGCTTTGGACGGTTGGCTCATGCCATGCAATTTTTGGCATGAAACGTGTGGTGGCGAAGTACGTTCCAAAATTGCTGAATTTTGACCAAAAAAACCGTCGCATGAACATCGCTCAGAAATTGTTGAATAACATCAACGGCGATCCAGATTTGCTTGAAAGGGTCATAACTGGTAACGAATAATGGGTGTATGGTTATGACATCCAAACCAAAGTCCAATCATCCCAATGGAAGAGCCCAGAAGAGCCAAGACCAAAGAAACACGACAAGTTTGATCCAATGGCAAGATTCTGCTCAGTATTTTTCATATATATTCATAAATAATGAAGATATTTATTGAGAGTGACATTATTCCAGCAAGTGATTTTAAAGTTGTCATATCAATAACGTAGAATGCTGATATTGAATATACATATAAACGCGTTCGATTGCTGCTAATCATAAAGTGCTCTAGGCCGAAGCGTACCTTCGACCCGCTATTTATAGACACGTGCCGCCGGCCATACGATCGGTACCGCCGCCGGCCACTATGTCCCTGCATTTTAAATCTGTAATATCTTCGAAAATACTCAGTTAAATCACATGCTGCAAAGGGCCATATTGATCTATATTAATTGCACAATGTATTTGAAATCGCTTTATAAATAAGCCATTATTTCTTGAGGATAAAAAAGGTTATTGTGGATTATCCCTGAGATATAGGGATATACCATCGCGGACATTTTTGTAGACCTTTTAAAGCTGTATAGTACTGTAGTACCTACATTTTTTCATCTATCTCGTAAAGTGCAATGTAAGCCCAAAAAAATTGTTTATTTGAGACATCACATTAGAAACCTTCAAAATTATCAGTGTTTCTTTACTTTATCATGCATGTTATAAACATAAATCTTTCTCGTGAGTCGCTCTGTCTATTAATAAAACCCGAATCATTATCCGTCGGGTAGTTTGAAGATCTAAGCATACAATGGGACAGACAGACGGAAGCAACTTTGTTTTATATTATATAGTGATGTTACACACAGTTCAGTGGATTCCGTTTTCAACGATTTGACAAAACATGAAAATTGGAGTCTACTGAAACGAAAAATTGAAATTGATCAGGTTCAGACATATTCGTAAGGAAAAGTTCATATTCATAGTTTTTCATCCTTCAATATTGCAATCAACGGTGAGACGTATGATGCAAAAAAATCAACATTATTAATATACAAATGCAGACGATTATGAAGTACCCAATCACATAATTTGGTTTTTCATATTGTGCAAGTCCAGTTCGGAAGTATGCAAAACCAACACAACCGTCAACGATGTTTGTCCTCATGCATCTGCCCGCGTTCGGGTCGCATTCTCAGCGGTTGCGCTTTATTCCTTAGATCACTGGTCGCCAACCTCTTCAATGTGTTGAGCTACTTTGTTAATTTTGAAATAAACAGCGAGCTACCCACACGGAAGCCACGTAACGCAAGGTAAATTAAATAATCCACAGTTAATTTATCATTATATGTATTTATTTTACTATTTAACTGATAATACATAATACATAGGTACTAATAATGAACTAATAACAAAATAACTTTTGTTTGAAGGTGATTGACAATGTTTCCTGATGAATTTCACTAGTTCGGACTTCCATTGTCTACTATATAAAATGATTTGAAATCCCTGAAACTAGTGTTGCCCAAATTCAGTCTTGGTCTTGCAGTCTTGGTCTTGTTCTTGCGTTTTTGCAAGACCAAGACCAAGAACAAGACCGCGTATTTTTAGCAAGACCAAGACCAAGACTGACCGTGCAAGACTTGAGCAAGAACAAGACATAGCCTGCAAGACTCTTGCGTCTTGCAGCTAGGACTTAGCGCTATTTCACTGAGTAGTTAGGTGTAACAGTTCGGTGTATAGGTAGGTACGCTTAGAAATTCTATGAGACGCAAAAAACTGTATCAAAGAATAGGTATGAAAAACTGGACCTATCTATTAAAATCAAACTGAGTGCATGCATAGTTATGTTTTAACCATCGGCACTTTGATAATGCGGCTTCAAAGGTTTTGTACTTACTTCTCAAAGAAATTTGCCGCTTTTCGGAAGTACATGGTTACGATACACGCGCCGGCGGCTTCTTTTGAAATCTAAAACAATCGTTGCCGCCACGNAATACTTAAAACGACAATTTTATCAATTTTTATAAGAATTTGATAGTTATTTTAAAATATGTATTGTTTACGATTAGCATAAAGACAATTGAAATTCTTCATTTTTGTTTATTCTTTTTAGTTTAAGTATAAACTGACTGTGAGTAATTAAAAGTTCATTTACCTTTTTTATTTTGTATATTCGCGCTCAAGATGAGGAAGATTCAGATGTTAAAGAGGGTATCCGTAAATCTTTCGAATTTAATGCTTCCTATGTTTGTGCTATATATATTCAACACTTTTTGAGGAAAATGAGAAAATAAAGTCCGCTGATACTGATCAATCAGGAACCAAACCATCTCGTCCAAATGTCAAATTGCCAGAGATTGAGATACCAAAATTTTCGGGAGATATAAAACAATTTAAAACTTTTAATGATATGTATACACCACTTATTCATAAAAATCAGAATTTGTCCAATATTGAAAAATTCAATTATCTATCATCATTTCTACAAGGCGAAGCACTAGCTTTAATTCAACGCATCCAATTATCGTCAGATAATTATCAGTGTGCTCATAACTCATTAATACCTCGGTATGATAATCTATGAGTTACTGCTTTTGCAGTAACAATGCACCCATTATCACGAATCCAAAAAATCTTAAGAGTTGCCGTGACCTCGTAAATATGTATTGTAAAGTATACAATTTGATTGTATTTGGGGTCAGTATTTTGCATATAGTGGCTACCAGATAAGAGGTATCGCGGACTCTTATTCAGAAGTATTTAAGATGAACCATCTTACATATATATTCTGGGTGTAACTCTAACGGTATAGGTAGCACACCCCAAGATATCTCTCAGGGAGCAAGAATTTTTACGACTTACTTAATACTTATCGTTATGTTATGACCAAAATTACATAAAACCTTCGTCAATTGTAACTTATATGTTATTCTGATGTATAAGCTGTATTTCTAAATCCGTTCAGTCGTTTAGGCGTGAAATAGCCACAAACATACATACATACATACCTACATAAATCCTCACAAACTTTCACATTTTTTATAATATTAGTAGGTATAGATATAGATTGTTAAATTGGCAGACGGCAGATTACTCGGAGAGATGTTATCATCACCATGTAAAAAAACAATGGAAATTCAACAAATAAAACCTTTTGACATAGGTTTCCTATGTTATGAAATTCGCTCAATCACGCCAAAAATATTGAATGAGTGGTTTTTACTAGTTTAGGGTATTTTCCCGCAGTTACTAGATAATAATTCAAACCTTTGCCAATTTCGACGATTCTTTTGTTTTTATATAAGTTGAAAAAATGTGTCGATTGAACCATCATGATTCATACTACGAGTACTTCACCATGTATTCTTTTGAAATTGGGGTTGTTACACTTCATGTGTTGTTTTGAAAATTACATGATCAAATGTTTGTCAATTTCAAAACAAAAATCGACTTATCCGAGCTTTCTTGAAGAATATTTTTTTCAAAAGTGTCACTTTTTGAAAAGACGCATATCTTAGAAATAACTGAAATACACGTTTCGTCAACATAACTTGAATGAAGCATTAAGTATTCGATGAAATTCTACCTTTTTGGATTTCGTCAAGTGAACATATCGAGCAACTATAGAATTCATTGTTGGTGGCCATACAATGAATTTTTCTTGAAACGTCAACAGCGTATCTGAAATTCAATTTAAAAATTGGCTCCCTACATAAAATATCGCTTCCATAGAACAGGTTGAAAATTTATGGTAATTCGACGTCGTTTCACTTTTCGGTTTCGGATACACTGATATAACATGGGAATTCCTGCTGAGAAATCCTACAAAATGAGAAAGTGAACGAAGGTATGGAAAGGCGAGGCCTTCGATTGATCTCAGGGATGTCGAAATGGGCAAAGATATAGGGAGTACGTAAAAGAATCTACTGTCGTTTGAGTTTAAGGAAATTTCATTTAGGTAATCGATATAAAATATTACTCAGAAAGTATATGTGTCTTCCACTGAGGATTTGTGAATTCAATACCCTGGGGAGGAATAGTTAGGAATTTCGCTGCCCTCACAAAAACGCAGAGTCTTCTTTTTACTCAATGCGTAACCAATTAACATACAATTCTGAAATTCAACGGGATTGTTCACCTTACATCAATTTCTCACTGAAATTTTAATTAACATCTCAGGAATGGAGGTGGATTTGAAAATAGCTTTGAAACATGAATCTTAAAGTATAATCCAGTTTACAATATGATCGGACAGCAATAACGACAAAAAAATCCACCTGAGGAAACATATGTCATAAGTTTTTATGTTTTGAATGTGCATTGTTTTTCTACATGGTGATGATATCTTTGACTTATTGATAGTGGAAATAAATTTGAATATGAAAGTTGGCGTTTCTCAAGGTTTCTCGGGACTTTTCAATAATAACTGTAACAGAAACACACTTCAGCAACTTTTGATGCTTTGTGAAGCTTAGATCAGAACTTCTTTGGATTATTGTTCTCATGTATGGAGCTCTGCCCTAAGCATACCCTGAAGTTGCTGGATTCCATACAGAAAAGAGTCATCCACCTGATTGGAGACGCGAACAACACGTGCAACCTTGATAATAATAATATAATAATAAGGTTTATTTGGATAAAATTCAACATTATATCTTATAAACTATGTAAAACAAATAAACAAGGAGAGAAACCGCAAAGCCATTGGCTGTCCGCGGTGAGGGTGGTTTATTAATAGTTATTTCTTTCCTAAGTATTTTAAATTTAAATTATGTAATACAATGTAGGTTGCAAATTTTTAAGGTAGATAAAATTGATGCAGAAAAATTTGTAAAACAAGATTGGTTCATTACCAAACATTAAATTTTCATTTCTTTTTTTTATTTTCTTTCATTATTTTTGTTTCACAATTGTAAATATGGTTTAGGGTGCATTTACAATTTATGCGGGCAAATAATTTAAATTGTTGTTTTTCAAGAACCTTACTTTGATGAAATCCTACTACTTATTCCTACTATTCAAATCTACTCATGCCGATCCTGTCCTCTTTTTTTGTTTTCCTCGAATTTGTCGTTCCGAAATATATTCAAGGAGAGGAGCAGAGAGACGAAAAACCTTCGTCGTCGTGATTGGGTGTAAAAACTGCAATACAATTACGTCGTGGTGCGAACCCACAAAGTTACATGTGCGATTTTTCCTTGTCTAATAAGGAACTTCCACTCCTACCATACATCCTTCTGCCATACTACATCAAACAAGGTGAGTCAACTTATTCATCTTGCAATTGATTTTTTTATTCGTACTTTTACGCAAAGTTTGAGATCAAAACAAATCTCAGTGGTGAATCTGCGTCCCTATTTCATACACCGCTTAAAAAACGTTCAAAGATAAAAATATAACAATAGTAAATATGAATCATTACAATACTAAAAGCATATTATAGATCATTAAAAAGAAAGAGTACGGGAGAATTAGTAATAATAATGTTTAGTTACCTAGTGCATGGATATGGTGAAGTTTACAGAATAAAACTACAGTAAACAAACATGAATCCCACAGAAACTCGAGGTTGTACATGGGAATCCGGTAAGTACACATGTATCTTAGCCATAAAATGCAATTTCCATGTCAGTTGGCAATTAAATAATTATTCCTTGTACATATGTATACCTTAATTGATGAATGTATTTGCTAACACGGATTCAAATCTAATGCCTATTTCTCATTTACAATTCAGGAAGTCATGTATATTATTTCTCTGCAAACTCGATATATATTGTTTTACCCTTTTTTGATGACACTGGTAGAATTCCTCATGATTATTTTTTTTTTCAACTTTTCAGGTACATGGTTGAATACTCTTTGGCATAAGTAATAGTGATTTCTCTGGCCAAGATTCCTTTTAGTTGCAGTTGTTTTCGTATACAAATTTGTTTTTTGTCTAGTTTGGTCTATTTTTTGTGGTATGTTATTTTTGTTTTTGTAGATATGTATCATGATGTTGAAAAAGTAGAGTTGCCTCAAGTCAAAAATCTTTGTTTCAGTGAATATTTTTTCAGATGGGTAATTCCTCACTTTTTTATGAATAATTTTTAGGAAGTATTTCTGCAATATTATTAACTGTTTCAGGTGAACTTCTAAAGCACTTCCCCAAACCAGTATCCCACACTGCAGTCTCGACTCGACAAGGGCATAGTACAATATTCTCATATGGTTAGTATCTAATATATTTGAAAAATATTTGAATCTGATCCCATCTAAGGTGTTGATCAATGGTTATACCCAGGTATTTATTGTCATAATTTGCATGTATATTTATGGACTCGTTTTTATGTTTAATGGATAAGTAGTTAAATTCTGGGTTTCGATTTTTATAGCAGGTGTAAGACATGTATTCCGTTTTTTCGTAGTTGATAGTTAATTTTCGTGAACTGAACCAGTTCAGGATTTTTTTCATATCACCTTCAGATTTGGATTCGAGGTTTATCCAACTCGTGTCTGTGTAAAATATCATGGTATCATCAGCGAAACTGATGACTTCACCAGTTGAATCCAGCGCCATTAACTCGTTGAGGTATATTATGAATAGAACTGGTCTAAGTACTGTGCCTTGGGGTACTCCACACAGAATCTCTTTCTCATTGCTATAGGTTTCATTTATTCTTACCATTTGTTTTCTCCCTGATAGATAGCTTGAGAAGAGCCTGTGGGGGGTTTCCCGTACACCTATTCTCTCCAACGCTTCTAGTAGTAAGGTATGATCCACTGTGTCGAAGGCTTTGGAGAGATCTAGGAAGATGCACAGGGCTGGGTACCCATCATCGACAGCTCTTTAGAAGATTTCCGATGTCGTCATTTGTTGATTTTCCTTCCCTGAACCCAAATTGCTCTTCAGATAATAGTTTGAATTCATTTAAATATATTTCTAGTCTCAGTTTTATAACTTTCTCTAAAATTTTTGTTAGGGTAGTAATCAGCGAAATAGGGCTGTAGTTGATCGGTAGGGTTTTGTCCCCTTTTTTATATACAGCTTTGACTACCGCCAGTTAGAATTCATTTGGGACATAGCCCTCTTGTATTATTGAGTTGAATAGATGTGCTAACTGATGAGATATTTTTCAGAAATAAGCTTTAGTGTTTCGGTTTTGATGAGGTCGTAGCCAGGGGCCTTGTTAATTTTCAGATTTGATATTATTGTTTCAATGTCTGTATGATTTGTTGGTTCTAGAAAAAAGGATTGGAGCGCGGGGCAGGTCTGTGTATTATTTCTTCTTGAGGAGTTATTTTATTAGCCATCTCTATACCGACATTGACGTAATAATTATTTAGTGAGTTTGCGATATCTAAATCTTTGTCTACAGATCTTCCATTGGTAAGCCGTATTTGTTCAATCTCATTTTCATTTTTTGATGGAACAATTTCATTAAAGGTTTTCCAAATATTCTTGGTATTGTATTTATTTTCATTGATTTTATCTTTATAATAATTATTCTTAGTATTTTTTATCAAAAGGTTCAGATGATTTTTATATTTTTTGTATTCTTCTCTATGAATGTTAGGGTTCTCTTTGAGTTTTTCATGTAATTCATTTTTTTGATTTATTGAGCGAAGTAATCCCGCCGTCATCCATGGTTTTCTACGAATGTTTTTTTTTGCTTGTTTGACTAAAGTAGTTCTATGTTTAATAGTGTTCTGGAGCGTCTCGATGAAATAGCTTGCTGCTCGTTGTGTATTTCTCATATTATAGAATATTGTCCAGTCGAGAGCCCCTAGATCGAGCTTAACTTGTTCGTAATCAGTAAATTTTTTGTATCTAGATGTGTCGCTAGTTTGTATGTGATGGTTTTCAAAGAGGATACTTACAACTTCTGTAAAATGATCCGTTAGGTTTGTTTTCAATATACACGGTAGATAGTTATTTTTTATATTTGTAGTAGTATTTTTGAGAAAGCAATGATCAATACAACTTGCAGACTCGTTTTGTTCACGGGTCCTTTTGTTGATTAGTGGGATGAAGTTGTATTCACCTAGTATGTTCAGATAATCATTGACAATTCTATCATTCTCATCTAACAAATTCAAATTCATATCACCGATAATTATGTGGTTTTTTATTGCTTTTTATGTTTCGTGTACACACCCAACTGGTCTATGAAAATTTCGGAACTCCCAGATGGGGATCTATAGATGCCAGTGATCATTATATTAGTTTTGCTACATGATGTTATTTCTAATTCTATGTATTTACTGTCCTCTATGCTTATTATTCTGCTTGTATAATTATATTGGCTCGAAATGAATATTTTTACTCTATCATTTTTGTTTTTTGTGCCTTCACTGATAGCCTAGAACATCGAAGAAAGGTTGGAAATGTATCACTCCTCTATAGATACTTCCACTGGAAGTGACTTGGCACATTTGATTCCATAGAGAGCGGAACATATCAGAAATAAGCGACGGGACTGTGGCTGCTCATCGTTCTGAGGTTTACCTGAGTACACTTCGAACTTCACTGTTTAAGAACTCTTCCATTTGAAGAACTGCTTTTATGTGGAATAAACTTCCTGAGAACGTTTTTCCAAATGAATATAGTCTCCAGCAACTCAAATCCAATGTGAATCTCTACTTTCGCACAGGCACCGCTCTGAAAGCGCCTTAGGGATTTTCCTGTTCTGCTTGTGTTTTGTCCTTAAAAAAAACTCAATTTTTTTATCAAGATGAAGCACTACGTAAAATATCTTAATACATTCAAGCGAAGGCCAGCTGAAGTTTGCCGTCTACTTCTAATGTATACCGCTCTCAGCAAATGTGATCAGCCGTGCTGAGTCAGTCAAACACTACCCGTGAGAGTGGCTAGAGGAAAAAAAATTCACCAACCTTGCTTCGTTGTTCCAGGCAATCAACATTGATATTGATGTTTGCCACCACTCTGATGGATGACTCTCGTTTCAGAGAGAATCCAGCCTTCTGGCAAGTTTATAGACGAAGATCCATATATATGCGCACTATTCCAAAAAAAATATGATTTGTGCCTCCTAATCAATAGCTGCTGGTTGTGTACAATATCGTAGTCCAAAATAGTGTTCGAAGTTTTTGATGAGTTGCGTGCTCATTATAGTGCATGAGTTGCGTGCTGGTTATATTATGTCCTTTTTGACACATCTACCTTCTTAGAGAAAATTAATGTCTGATTTTTGTCAACATTAACTTCGAATTGTTAGTCACTTCAAGCCTAAATTTTCTTCATATATTCATGAAAATATTAAACTTTATGTTATAGGCGAAATGAAAGGAAATGATAATTCAGCCGTCGTCATCAAAGTGATGAGTTATGTTTATCGTCTTTCCCAAAAGGTTGTGAAAGTTGAAAGGGGGGTTGAAGATAATATGGATCTTCAGGGAATAGAAGCGTCAATGAAAAAGGTATCTCAGAGAAAACCATTGATAATTACTTGCAAGGAACAATCTTTGAGAAAGCAGAAAATCCATCATCCATATGTGTGAGCACTGTTTGGAACCTTTGGCTCAGAAATGAATATTACTGGAGTTTTTTCCCAACACCAAACCGTTATTTTAACACCTCGAAACGTGTTTCGATCACCAAGTGATCATCTTCAAGAGGAAGATCGAAATAACTGTTAATTTGATCTTCCTCTTGAAGATGATCACTTGGTGATCGAAAGACGTTACGAGCTGTTAAAGTAACGGTTTGATGTTAGGAAAAAACTCCAGGTAATATCCATTATCTATATGTAAAATTATACGATTTCATATTATTATGGAACCCAGCGAAAATATTTGTATGATCTGCCTGATTGTGATCACCTGAAAGTGTATTTTCGACCAAAATAATGATTTTGCTGTTTTGTTAAAATTTTTACAGTTTTGTACCTTTTCTAGCAAGTTTCATAGGGCTCAATACTTTCTTTGAAATTGATTTTTTATCGTAAGGATATACTTTTAAAAGAGATTAGTTTTTGGGAAATGAGTTTTTTGGGTTTCCCTTTTTTATATTCAGAGAAAGGAAGGAAACAACTGGCTTTAGATACGAATTTGAAGAAAACTCCCTTTCGAAACGACTACTTCCACATGAATTTTGAAAAACACGAAAGGAAATACATGAAAAACAACTACTTCAATATTTTTTCTTGAAGCTGCTGGATATAATCCAGAAAAAAGACATCTGCCTGATTGGAGACACGAACATCAATTGCATCCTTGATAGTCTGGAGCATCGGCTGAAACAGACTTCAAACACATAGGAGGTTATACACTTATAAGTAATTTTTGTAGAACTTTTTATCATAATAGTGGTGTTGCACTTTTTGCTCTTGATGAGTTGAATTGCTCAGAAATTTAATTGAATGAATTTTGCTCTGAAAAACATTTTGAGATATGTGGGTTGCACTGTAAAAACTACAAGGGTATGTCTGTTGTGGAACTAGTCTGTTACACATCTCCGGAAGGAAATTTTAATATTTTTTGTGAAAATTTGATGAGTGTTTGGATTTTATTTATATGCCTGGTAAAAATATTATTTTAACTGGAGATTTTAATATTGATGCAACTGGAAACTCTAGGGATGCTAATGCCTATCGTAGTTTGACAACTCTTTTGTCAGGTTTTAATTTACGTCAGGTGGTCGAGTGGCCAACACGCATAACCTCCCATTCTGAAACCATTATAGATCAAATCTATACTAATATATCTAACCCTACTGTATGTGTTCTGGACAATACAATTTCTGATCATCGAACTGTGTTATTTGAATATGTTGAGACTGTCTCACCACTAAAGAGGGAGGTACCACAACCCCGCAGAAGTTTCAGCGCTAATAACGTAAATAGATTCATTCAATCATTAGAGAGAGAGTTTTGGAATGACGTGTACAATTTTTCCACTGTCGAAGACGCATATAATACTTTCAACGACATTTTTGTTTATCACTTCAATATCTGTTTTCCGGTCAGAACGCATTATGGTTCAAAAAATTCCAATAAATTGTGGATTGATGATAATATTAGGAAGTCGAGCATTAAACTGAAGGATTTATTTCTATTAAAATGTGGTTTTCCGTCCTGAACGAAGCCTACGCATCTGCAAAGAAGCAACATGAATTATTATCAACAGAAACTAAGCGATTGTATCAAATCTTGAAAATTATAGGCCCATTACTGTCACATCCTGCTTTTCAAAGGTTTTTGAATATTCTTATCTCCAAAGACTTATGAATTTTGCATTAGGTCATAGCATCTTCTCAGATAACCAACATGATTTCCTGCCAGGACGCTCAACTTAGAGTGCGGTGTTGTCATTTTATGGAAAATTGATCAAAGCAATCGAATCAGGTGAGTGCCCTGTTGGGATCTTCTGTGATCTCAGCAGGGCATTTGACTGCGTTCAGCATGAGGTACTTTTGTCTAAATTGTACAAATATGGTATTCGTGGAGTTTCACTCGACTGGATACGGAGTTTCTTGACACACAGGCTCTGTTTTGGGGTCAATTTTATTTGTATTCTACACGAATGACATGGTTAATCGAATCTTCAGCCAGCTTTATTAGATATGCAGATGACACCAATATATTTGTGTCTGACAAATGTGAAAACACCTTGAAACAGAAGTGTACAACTGCGGTTGGTAACCTCATTTCATGGTGTGATCAGAAGTGTCTCTATTTCAATAGTAATGAGACAAATATAATACGATTCCACAACTACCAAAAACAATGTGAAACTGTAACAATAAAAACTGAGGTGAAATCTTGATTGAGCCTACTTTATCAGTTGAATTTCTTGGAATTACTATACTCTGGTTTAAACTGGAAAGAACATTATACCAACTTGATCTCAAAATTGAACTCATTATGTTTTATGTTCCAAAATCTTAAGAACATTTTGTTACGTGAACAATTNATTATTATTAGTATCGAAGAAAGGTTGGAGATTTGTCTCTCTTCTATAGATACTTTCACATGAGGTGTTCAAGTGACTTGGCACATTTGATTCCACCAAGAACTGTACATATCAGAATACGCGACGGACTGTGGCTGCTCACCGTTTTGCGGTTCAACTCAGTACACCTCGAACTCCACTATTTAAAAATTCTTTCATCTGGGGAACTACGTTCATGTGAAATAAACTTCCTGAAAACGTTTTTCCAACCAGCGATTCAAATACAAAGTGAATCGCTATTTTCACACGGACAAAAAAGAAACAATAAATTGTACAAAAATCACTTCTAACATCCATTATCGAGTCTAATCACATAACATTCATATAAACACAATATAATATATGCAAGAATTATAAAAAAAATCACTCAAATGGAACACTACACGACTACCGCCATCATTGGCAGACTTAAAAGTTTCGGAATGAAACATTTGGATCGGCCTTGGAAATCGTCATTGATGATGATAGTGTTTTTCACTGAAGTTGTTCCTGCATGTGTTGCTGCGGATATAATCCAACACCCTTCGTGGTATCAACCAGAGGAGTAGTTGTTTTCTGATAGATGTCAGTTCATTAACTTACAGTGTAGGTAACTTGAGACTGCCTGAACGAATTGTTCTTTTAGATAATTTGAGTCTTCAAGTTGCCCACTCAATTCGTTTTTTGTTTATACGAGGAATTGAGGAAATTTCGGATATGTGGTTGATTACCTCGTTCACAGGCAGATGGGGCGATGACAAACCAGTTGTTCGCTTCAGCCCAGTTCAAGAAATGATACTCTGAAGGAATTCGATTTTCAATAATCGGAAATCATCGACTTTGTGACGACGACTCACACTGACGAGTGGCCAAACAGCCCGAAACCGGTCTGCAAGTGTGTTCCAATAATTGAAAATTCTATTGCGGCAGTTCTATCGTCAACATCATATGCAGGAATAATGTCAGTGAAGAATACTACACTGACACCTGTCGAATATAGTCCAATGCCCTTCGTGATATTAGCCAGAGAAGTAGTTGTTTTTTGATAGGTATCAGTCCATTAACCTACAGTGTGAGTGATTTGAAACTTACGTGAAAGAATTGTTCTTTCAAATAATTTGACTATTCTCTCCATTTGAAATAATGTCTGGAAAACAGCAAAATCAGTTTTTATATATACTATAATCATATCAAAAATTGCAAATGATGTGCAAATTATCATCATATTTGTCCAAATTCATATTCTCCATGTTGTTTGAGTAATGTTCTTCAACTGTTGTTCAATGAAATTCGTTCGACATGCTCACTCACTGGTCTAGTCCGATAATCCCAATATAATTGGAATTCAACTGAGGAAAAACGGACATATAAAAAATATATCCCGCCTGAAAATGCCAAAGGTCCTAACTTTCTATCGACCGAAGTCTTCCCATTTCATCCACACATTTATGTTTTCCCAGGAAATTGAATTCAATTGTTATTTACTCAGAGATGGACATTTTTTCATGGATGTTGACCGTTTTCGCAGACTAACGGTAAAATGGTTCGAGATTGAATTTTGTAGAGCTGCAAACTATTTTTGGTATGTAAATATGAACGATGAATAAGTGAATGTGGAACTGAGGGGAATGAAAATCATCATATAGATTTTCTAATGACTATTTACACAAAGGAACAGAGTTTTTGTTGCATGAAATATTATAATTGTTATTATACATTTTCGGGGTGCTGATTTTGGATGGTCAGATTTTTTGCACCAGATTTAGTTTTTTAAATATAAGAAAACCATGATTTTCGAGTGAAAGTATTTCAATTAACATTCTTAAGAAAAACGAGCACTATCTATCACGATGTTGGTTGGACTTGGGTCACAAAAGCTATTTGTAATGATCTAACAGTAATCCGCAATCATGTTGTCATCCCATTATTGACCCTAATCCGCTTCTCTATAGGTGGATCAGCCCCATTTGTGATATTGCCAGACTCTATAAAATTTCTATCCAACTGGTTGTTATTATTGATTTGAACGTCGATGGTTGACTTACTAAATAAGACCTTCTTGAGTCGAGGATCTGGGTGAAAGTTATTGGTAAATAAGGGGATTCGAATATTTAAATTCCTGAAGAATTTGAGGAAGAAGAAGAGAAGAAGGATCGAAAATCTGTAGAATGCGGTTCTTCACTTGCCTGACCAAGTTAATTTTTGTATGATCAATAGTTCAGAAACCTACCAGAACTGATAGGCTTGCGATTCCAATCTATGAGTAGAGTATTATCTACTGTCAAGGAAAGGAACCCATTGTTCGTTGTTTTCAGTTTCGATGGTGAACTGTATGTAAGGATCTATTCGAGAAGTACTCGCTTCCTAGACGCTACGGAGACAGTAGTATTTTTCCGGCATGGTCCAATTAGAACGTACTTCCTGGACTAGGCATAGAATATTCATAATGTTGTTGTCATTGTAAATATAAATATCTCGGTAGGTATAGTCTATCCATTCCCAATTACAGTACAGTCATAAACATTTCTTGCCTGTGGTCCCCAGTCGCCCAGATAGTCAGTAAACGTGCTATCAAATGTAGTTGAGGAGTAAATGCTCGGCTAGCTAGACTGGCTGAATACCAATTTTTTGTCCGGTTCACAATATTTCTTTATCAGTGCCGTGTATTCATGGGGTTAGGTGAAGTAGTGAGTTGTTTTGGAAACCGATTTTTGAAAACTTTTTCTAGAGATCAATCACCCCAACACCAAACTGATATTTTTGCATTCGGCGCGCGTTTCGCTAACAAGGTTAACCTCTTCAAGAGAAGCAAATTGATACTGAATCTTAAGACAAGGGTTAGCTGAAGTTTTCTGGTCCGATGTGGAGTTTGTTTGTTGAATGATGATTATCCCAATTGATTTTTCGGTAATTAACTAGTGGAACCACTACCTGCAAATAATTTGTCAACAATAGATTAAAAAGCGGACAAATCAATTTGCAGATAGTGGTTCCACTAATTAATTACCGAAAAATCAATTAGGATAATCATCATTTAACAAAGTCCACATCGGACCAAAAAACTTTAGGTATATAAACAGCTAACCTTCGTCTTTAGATTCAGTATCAATTTGCTTCTCCTGAAGATGCTNTTTTTCTTTAGAGCCACAGTTTCTGAGATATGACGAGTCAAAAAGTTGTAAACGTTGTAATCGCGAAAAACCAATTTTTTGGAGATTTTTGACCTTTTACCTCGAATAAATTTTGTTTCATGCATCGCAATCAGTCAATATTTCAAAATTTCATTTTTAACTATGTTTCGAACAATTACACGCGTTTGCAGCTTGTTGTAAATTTATGTACCTTCCAATGTCTAGATTGACCGGAATAATAGGAAAATCAAGAGCCGAATACCTACTTTTTTTCAGGCAAACAAATGAATATTTCGAAAACGGTTCATTTTTGGTATACGATCTATTCCATAAACCCATATTCATGTTATGCCACGCATTCAAAAATATGAAAATATACAGGGTGTTATATTTGAATTGAGAAAGTTGGTAGCCATTTTTGTCAAAGTAAGTCATTGATTGAATAATAATCAACTTAGGTTGTTGTTGAAAAATTGGACATACCGTTCTGCAAAATTAACTGCGAGAATACCGTATTTGACGTTATTTCGGAAAAGTTTCAAGTCTACATGAAATCAAATATGTCAGTTGTATTGGCAGTCCGATTTGCATGACAATTATTCAAAATATGAGACGCTCCATCAGTCTACAAACATCTTACTGAACACTATATCTGGAAAATATCACATTCTGTTGGAAATTTATTTGTTGAGGAACAACAATGTATGATAGCAAACAAAGATGAAATTCGATTTTTCTATCGGATGCAATTTTCAAAAGAACATTCATTCCATGATTACTTAGAAGCAATAAATCATTTGTTTGAATCCATCATTTGAAAAATAAACCCTTTTTTACATTCCAGAACCCAACAACATAGCCTATTTATGAAGATATTTTCCCGTTTCAGCGATTTTATGACTTTGAAAACCTCATTGTTGGATTGGATGTGACTCTTTATAGACAGTCCATTATGATTCTTGGGTCATTATATTTCCTGAAACGAGGTTCACAATGAATGTTGTTGGTTATCCACAAACTTAGAGAAGGGACTTCAATAGCTCCCGCTGAGAGCCGAGAAAGTTGCACAATCTCTCCTAATTGGGGCTCCAGAAATATCTCGTATAATGTTGTGGAACTGATGAGAATCGAAGTTTCCGCTGAAAATTATAATCATAATATCAGGTATCTCAGTCATGGAAGACTCCAATGTCACTTGAGTACCTGATTGTTCAGTGTTATCGAAATGTGAAATGAAAGAATAATTTATCATTGTCAAAACTTATATGAATGAGTCATCTTTAGGTGTCAAACTTTGTAGTATTCGGTATTGAGATTTAACCAAACCCACCTGAAACCGTTTTGATTTTCTACAATGACTAAAATACAAAGATGTCGAATTGCTCTGGTCATGAAGAGATTGAAAGTACAACGATTAACAAGTAAACATAATTGACTTTTTCTTCTCTCTCTCTCTCTCTCTCTCTCTCTCTCTCTCTCTCTCTGGAAAATACAAGACGATTGATAGCTGTGTAACTGACATTTATCTCCTATTAAATTCGGTTCCTTTTTAGTGCCAGCATTAGTGAAAAGTGATATATTTTATTGTTATCGGCATAACAAGTAATCTTNAAACCCCGAAAAGTTCCATCAGTAACTTGTACTCATAAATTTTACTCAATAAAATTTGAAAAATCATTAAAAAAATCAAATATTAATACTCAGTTTTTCAGGTGGCTGACGTTCCGTAAAAAAATCCTTTTTCGTTTTCAAAAACTGAAATTCACTTTCGTCACAAAACTGTGATAGTTCTAATACTCATACGCTGATTGAATACATTTTTGGTGTTCCCAAAATCACGAAGTGATAAATAATGTTTCCATCTTGTAAGCATCCAGATATATTATTTCAATATAAATCTTCATTTTGCCCAATCAATATCTCGTGTATAAGGAAAGTGACAACGGATTTCCAGATTTTTCATTGCCAGTGAGTGTACTGATGTATTTTTTTCCAAAACAAGTGATCGTGTTACCATTGCAGATCCTCGACGAAATGTAANATGTATTTTTTTCCAAAACAAGTGATCGTGTTACCATTGCAGATCCTCGACGAAATGTAACGAGAAAAGTATCGATCAAACCGTAAATGAGTGTCAAATGCAGACACTCATCGAAAAGTAATCGAAAGCAACAAAAGCGCAAGAATATGTGGAGAAAATCGCAGATTTATAGTTTGGGTCGAAATACTATGTGTTCAACAACTAACCTAAACCCTAAGACAGCTATAATACTTGATGTCACACCTTGGATAAGATTTTGTTAGCAGTATGTTCAAAGTTATGGAAGTGTGCAGTTGTTTGTTGTCTGGAAAGTCTGAAAAGTTTTTTCCAATAGAAGTGAAATGGTATTTTTACTTGTTTAGTATTCTTTCATGATATTTTGCATATCTGTTAACAGAAATTTATCATACCCTTGGTGCTACTATTTTAAAACCCGTTGTCGAGAACGACATACTTCTGATATTATTGCAGAAAAGATTATCCTCATTCTTAGATACTGAATATTCTTGATACCCATATTTTACTTTTATTTCTTCGACATTCCTCATTTTTGTTCGTATATAATGAATATTATTCGTTTATTCAATTCCTCTTCAGTTATCGTTTCCACTTTCATTTGATTTCAGTCCCAACTCTATTCTGGATTCAATTTCTGCATTATCCTATTTTTGTATAACTCTCTACACTCATTTAACTTCTCATATTTCTTATTAAACATCAATCTTTCATCTTCACCCTTGATTTGCAGTTATAACTGATGTTTCAGTTTGTCCTCATACATTAAATACTTTTTCATGTTCATCAGTGATCGGAATATCATTCGAATTCTTTTCACTTTCATTTTGATTAGCCGATATTTTTTTCATTGCAAGCCTCAATATTTCGTACTAGATTTCTCTGTATGTTATTTCCAGTAGAACGTATCCCAACTTAAAGTACGAAGACTTAGAAGAAAACTAAAAAAAATGGATTCAACTGTGTTGCCATAAATCAAATGAAGTACAAAACTCAGAGTACCAATCGAAGTATCAATTACCCAACTCTGACAGAATGAGTTCAGATGTCAAGTCTAACAATTTCTTGAATAGTCAATTTTCCTTCGGTGTATCCAATATCAAACGTCTCGAGCATGAGTTATTCTATCTGTCGGATCACGTTCCTTGTTTGATTTTACTAGAGACATTTTGAAAAATAGTAATTGCTCTATCTCTTTGGAATGAATTGGCCACTTGAGGTTTTTTACGTGCTACGATTCACCAAAGAGATTTGGAAAGATTTCTGGACTGCACAACTATTTGTCAGAGCTAAATTTCGATTCTTGTGGAACTAACTGCTTCGCGACTGTTTCCGTTTTTGTCGGTTGAACATTTCCGGATGAAATATCGATAGAGACGTAGAAGGTCTGCGAGGAATATTTTCTGAACATTCAAGTTTGGACGCGACCTGTTTGAAGAACGCTTTCGATAAAGTAGATCATGATATTTTATTGTTGAAGTTGAGTCATTATGGTTTAACTAAAAATACTCTCAAATTGTTCAAAAGCTATTTGGAAAACAGAGATTCTCTTGTAAAATATCATGGTTCATATTCAAGAAAATTTGAAGTTACCTCTGGAGTCCCACAGGGATCAAATTTAGGTCCCTTATTTTTTGTTCTTCTCATAAATGATTTGCCAGCAGTGCTGGAATTCTCAGAATGCCTAATGTTTGTTGATGACCTGAAAATTTATAAACAAGTACAAACAGTAAGGGATTGTCTAATGCTACAAAAAGATCTGAACAAGGTTAGTGAGTGGAGTTGTGAAATTAAATTATTTATCAATATTGGTAAATGTTCAGTAATTTCGGTTACGCGCAAAAGAGACCTTATTCACTTCAGTTATGAACTGAATAGGGTCCCTCTTGAAAGAAATACAGATACAAAAGACTTAGGGATTACATATAATGATGCATTATCATTCAAGAATCACGTAAGAAATATTACAAGAAATGCAAATAAAATGTTTATTAGCAGGCAAACTAGAAATATCAGCAATGTACATTCGATCAAACTACTGTACTACACATTGGTTAGAAGTAAATTGGAATTTGGATCAAATATATGGTTTGGCGAATATAACTCCACATTTTATGAATTGGAAAAACTTCAGAATAAATTCTTAAGATATCTTTACTTCAAAAAATATCACGTATGGCCAGAATACCGTTTAGTGAAAACATCTCATTTGAGAGATGAATTCAGGATACTTTCTTTGCAAAATAGGCGCAAAATATGTGTAATATCATTCCTTCACCGGCTTCTTAATAATAAACTTAACTCACCTCATATATTATCGTCAATTAATTTTCACGTTCCAGCTAGGAGGCAGATTCTCTAACAAATTCAAGGGAAAAATCATTATAGAGCTAGTGGCAATGTCTTTGTAGGATCATCACACTTATTAATCGACCCCGTCAGTAACTGATTTATAATTTTTAAGGTATAATAAATGAAGGTACATCTTATTGTCTTTTTCTTGTTTCTCCTGGATGTTTAACAATATTTCATGATATTTCTCTTTGTTTCTTTCTTGTTTATCCAGAATATTCAGTAATACTTTACGATCTGCCTTTCAGCGTAATCGTTCTTCCTCTTTCCTTCACCTTCCTTTTTCCTCTTCCCCCCTCCTTCGTTCTTCATTCTCCACCAGGCTCGCTTGCAGAGCCACATCTCATCGTAATCGACACTCCTTGTTTTCACAATGAAACAGAAAATTTTTCAGTCAATTATTCCATTTCCGACACCAAGTATTACGTGTTTCCCCGTGGGTTTACCAATAATTGACTTCACTGAACAATAAGCAAACTTTACTTCATTTCACTTTGAATACAACAAACACTTCAACCATTACTTGAATGTCTAGCGTCTTACTAGTCCGCTTGGCGCATCGCTCTGTAACTTCCACTTGATTGTCTCGATGGGCGAGTGGGTGGCGCTTATATTTGGCAATCGAAGGCGCTGGAACATTCCTCAGAATTCCATAGAAGCCGTTAGCATTATTATCGTTACATCTAGAACGGCAGCGGATATCGTACATTCGGATGCTCTTAGCTACGTCACAATTGGTTTATGACTACCAGTGGCGGCCGGCGTTATTTTCTTTGGAGCGTGATTCACAACAGTATATACGGACAAAATCTAACAACGTAATACCAACCATATTTTTCACTTCGTTGGTGGTTTCTCATTGATCCTGTACTCAGTCACTGAAAGTTTTAAATTATACCAAATAATGAGTTGAAATTCCTCAAAGACAAGATTTTCTGAGCTTTTTTGAGATTTCCCTTTGAATCNTCATTTCATTTGGAAAAAATCTCCCTTTTGTGTTGTAGTTAGGCTGCGATTGATTTCAATTGTAATCCGTCAGAAATGTTTTTTTGGTGCTGAACCTAGGAGAAACTTCATTTTCAGCGTTAAATTCCCATGTTCTGGAAAAAGTTGTTTTCAGAATTACCAGACAATGTAAAAGTAACAATACCATGGAAAAATTTCCACGATATTGTAATCTCTTATGTACTATCCAAAATATGTTTCAATAATTAACACCACTGTTGATTTCGAAAAAAAAAATGTTTTTGAAACATCAAGATATTGGATAGACATGTTTTAGGCTAAATGAAATCTCAAATACTTTCATTGAAAAATTCAGTTTGTTAGTATCGAGATGAAACACTTTCCGNTTTAGGCTAAATGAAATCTCAAATACTATCATTGAAAAATTCAGTTTGTTAGTATTGAAATGAAACACTTTCCGTACCATGAAATGAAATGTTTGTTTGTGAAACTTGAGTTGGAAAAAACTATCTTTCATTCCGTTCAGCTTGGATCAATTTCCAAGTAAGCAGTTTTTCCGTTATAATCAAAATACTTCGTATCTTTTCTGATAATCACTAAGCGTTATTAATTCCTGGTTTATTGAGCAAAAACCATCATACAATAGGGAAGCTATAGAAACAAATTTGAGTAGTTGTTGTTTTATTGATATTGTCATTTGAATAAGTTTATTTTATGAACTCGTGAACAAAATCATCTGGAAAACACGGACTAACATCGTAGAATTGAGTTTTGTGATGACTGCTGATGGAAAGTCTGGAAGATCCACAGTTTCTCGAAAAAATGTATTATTTAGTTACANATAAAAGAATTAATATTCATTGTTCAGCTCGTGAAAATTAACACCCTGCCCGTTATTGATATTTCCAAGAGGGTTTGAATTTTAACGTTTATTGTGCGTTAGTACATCAAAAACGAAAATTGAAATAGTGAATTATACTGTGATATAATATAAAATTTCATGAGAGTTGTATTGGATAATCATCCAATTGCCTCATAATTGCGGGATCGTAAGCGTATTACTTGATGAATTACTCATTTTATGATAGGTGGATTGCTAACGATGGGCTGTCACTTTGACATATTGTTTTGTACCAGTTTCTTCATTATTGTCCTGATGAAGGTTATACCTTCATCGAAAGCTTGATAGATACAAAAGAGTTTTCTTTGTAACAGCCCCACCCAATCCGACTGCAACCCACGAAAAAAACTGATTTATATGGTTAATATGATTCTGAAAGCTATTTTTACATTTGAATTTTTGAATATTCTGCATAACTTAGGTGTCATTTCACTGACATATGCTAAAGAAGAGAAAAGTATATGAACTGGAGGTGGATCAGCCCCATTTGTGATATTGCCAGACTCTATAAAATTTCTATCCAACTGGTTGTTATTATTGATTTGAACGTCAATGGTTGACGTACTAAATAAGATCTTCTTGAGTCGAGGATCTGGGTGAAAGTTATTGGTAAATAAGGGGATTCGAATATTTAAATTCCTAAAGAATTTGAGGAAGAAGAAGAGAAGAAGGATCGAAAATCTGTAGAATGCGGTTCTTCACTTGCTTGACCAAGTTAATTTTTGTATGATCAATAGTTCAGAAACCTACCAGAACTGATAGGCTTGCGATTCCAATCTAATTAATTTGTCAACAATAGATTAAAAAGCGGACAAATCAATTTGCAGATAGTGGTTCCACTAATTAATTACCGAAAAATCAATTAAGATGATCATCATTTAACAAAGTACACATCGGACCAGAAAACTTTAGGTATATAAACAGCTAACCTTCGTCTTTAGATTCAGTATCAATTTGTTTCTCCTGAAGATGCTAACCTTGTTAGCGAAACACGCGTCGAGTGCAAAAATATCAGTTTGGTGTTAGGGTAATTGATCTCTACAAAAAGTTTTCAACTTTCACACCAAAGGTTCTAATCTCATCGTTTGAACCGAATTTTGTGAAAATCTTAGTGTTTTTGGGTACTTTCATCAATATGGCTTTCTGGAGACCTTTTGAAACAAATGATAACGTTACGTGTGAAGAATCTGTGTCAATCGACAGGGATCTGGAATTTGAAAATAAGGACTTACATGTTCAAGTTCAGAGAGTAATTTTAAATATTCATGAATGCTTGAAGAAGGAAAACTGTCACACTTCACAGAATGCTATTGTGAAGAGAATATGCGAGTTAACGAAACTATCTCGTTCGACAGTTCTTCGAGTCATTAAAATAGTGGATGTCATTGACCATGCAATGAAACGAAAACAAAGGAATAAAAAATTCGCAAATTGGTTGGACTTGGGTCACAAAAGCTATTTGTAATGATCTAACAGTAATCCGCAATCATGTTGTCATCCCATTATTGACCCTAATCCGCTTCTCTAGATTTCGAACATCTTGATGGAACTTTCATCATTTGAAGAAGATATATTTCCATGTGAGTCGCGATCATTTTGTGTAGAAGAAGTTTGTGGCACTGTTGTATCGCCAGATACAAGAGTGCGAGTCATTTATAACACATTTGGGTGAAATCATTTGGACCGGTTTCTTTCATTTCTCCCGTTTATATCAACAACGCAAAAAAACAATCATTCTGATGGGTTTGAAAGATCCCGCCAGATCATTGGTGTCTGATGCTTGAAAAGGGGTCTTTTTTCATTCGCTAAAAATCTCAAAGACGTCACGCATGTAAAGAATTTTTAAATGTATATTTGTGTGTGGTGATATTTGGTGATATTGGGATCGTTTTCACGAATATTTCTTGATGGAGACATAGTATCAAAAAAAGAATTAGTAAAAGAATCACTCGCTTTTATGAAAGCTGAGCATTACTAGTACACAAATATGGTTAACAGCTGTATCTCAAAAACTAGAGTTTTTGGAAAAGGAAGGATGGTAGATTTGAAATCAGCGACCTCGATTTTTTAACCAACAGCTATGAAATTCCGCGCAACAAAAAAATAATTGAATTTTATTTCCTTAGTAAATTTTTCAGTGTAACAAAAAATGAGAGTGAAGGTACATAAATTTACAACAAGCTGCAAATGCGTTNCGACAGTTTGTGTATCCATTGGTTTAGGGTTTCTGAGATGATTTTCATGTATCTCTTTCAAATCATCTTCAATGCTACTCACAAATTTCTGAGCTGCATCTACACCCCTATATGTAACAAACAACAACCAATAAAAAAAGCAATTAATACGTCATAGTGGTGGGGGGAGGCCGAGAATCAGCTGTAAACAACTACTTCAGCGACCTCGATTTTTCAACCAACAGCTATGAAATTCCGCGCAACAAAAAAATTATTGAATTTTATTTCCTTAGTAAATTTTTCAGTGTAACAAAAAATGAGAGTGAAGGTACATAAATTTACAACAAGCAATTAATACGTCATAGTGGTGGGGGGAGGCCGAGAATCAGCTGTAAACAACTACTTCAGCGACCTCGATTTTTTAACCAACAGCTATGAAATTCCGCGCAACAAAAAAATAATTGAATTTTATTTCCTTAGTAAATTTTTCAGTGTAACAAAAAATGAGAGTGAAGGTACATAAATTTACAACAAGCTGCAAATGCGTTCATTTCTACAAAACATAGTTAAAAACAAGATTTCAAAATTCCGAATGATTGCGATGCCTGGAAAAAAATTTATTCGAGGTCAAAGGTCGAAAATCTCGAAGAAAATTGGTTTTTCGCGATTTCAGGAAAACGGCAAGTTTTATCATAACATAACCTCAAATAAAAATTGTAGATCATAAATTCTCTACAAAAAATGTATCATTACTTTTTTCCTTAGAGCCACAGTTTCTGAGATACGACGAGTCAAAAAGTTGTAAAAGTTGTAATCGCGAAAAACCAATTTTTTTTTGAGATTTTTGACCTTTGACCTCGAATAAATTTTGTTTCATGCATCGCAATCATTCGGAATTTCAAAATCTTATTTTTAACTATGTTTCGAACAATTACACGCGTTTGCAGCTTGTTGTAAATTTATGTACCTTCCAATGTCTAGATTGACCGGATTAATAGGAAAATCAAGAGCCGAATACCTACTTTTTTTCAGGTAAACAAATGAATATTTCGAAAACGGTTCATTTTTGGTATAGTAGTGCAAATAAAGGTAAATGAGCTTACATCGTAAATTCTAATGAATAGTTATCCCAGCATTTCGCATAAAGGAAAAATATGGATAAGTAGTTCCGGGTAATTATTATGAGTATAGGTACATTTTAATAGTGATCTAGAATAATGTGAAAACACTCATCGGGTGCCTCTCCCGAAACAAAACAACAAACTTCGTTAACTACAATTTCACTGGTATACAATTCCACGATTCATTTTTTCATTCAAATTCATAAGCTATTAGGCGTGTTTCTGTGAGTATAATCATCTAGATCCAGAATATTTGTTTTAAAATAACGCCTTTCTCCAAATCGAAGAGTTCTCAAAATGTTTATTTCCACTTATACTGAACCAAACCAGGAAGCTGTATCTGTATCATTACTGACTTCACTGCTTGTGAAGATTGAATGTCCAGTCAGGTGAAAAATCTAAATCCGAAAATTCACAACAAAAAGCCATTCAAAAGGAATTATTTGTTCAGAATCTTTCCAACCAGTTGTCCTTTCCTAACCGTATGTTGGTAACAACTTTCTCCTTTCAGATTTCGTTTTTTTATTTTTCTCTCCTACCAGTGGTTTAGAAAAATCAGCTGATTGTTTTGAAACTTATATATTGATGTGATTTGATCACTATTCAATATTTTGGAATTTTTATTTCATACAATTGCAGGTAAAATAGGTTAAAGTGTTATTAAGAACCCATAAAAAACTACTCACACTATAAATTCAATACCCACCCTCCTTTAGGCGAATTTCTTCAATAAAGATGGCGTTATCAGGAGATGAACGTCACAGTATAGTCATCTCCTGATGGCACCAATTTGGTTGATGGAACGTACGTCAAAAAGAGTACTGTAGTTTCATTTCAAATTCATAAAACACATTGAATCTCAGTGAATTTTGGAACGCTCTTCATATGGTAGGATGGGAATTTTTTTTAGGTCAATAATGAACTTCGATATTTATTGAACATCTAGATCTATGTGATCATTCATCAACGGAATAATATTGAAATATTGCACCCCAACACAGCCAAACTTAGCCAAACAGGTAAATATACCTGAATATTTGAGGCGAATGAAAAGCTACCGAGAATCCAGCAGACATATAATCTACCTCGACGAAACTTGGTTTGACACCCATGATGTTGTCAAATATGGCTGGGTGGACGAAAGGAAGTATTGTGCTTTGAACACACCTTCTTCAAGGGGAAAACGTGTTATAATTTTGCATGCCGGGAATGAAAGTGTTTTCGTACCTAACGCTTTGCTTCTGTCGGACAAAAATATGAAAGATTCGTCTGCTGATTACCACGAAGATATGACTGCGGCTATATTCGAATCCTGGTTCAGTGAGCAGCTCCTCCCAAATATTTCATCAAACTCGGTTATTGTTATGGATAACGCTTCGTATCATTCACGGTTATTGACTACAATACTAAACAATAACACAAAAAAAGCAGAAATCATGACATGGAAATACCCGAAAAGATTCCAACGAAAGAGGTATTATTGGCGACCATAAAACAACGTGATTTCAAAAAAGAGTATATTATTGATTCGATGTGTGAAACACGTGGTCATATTCTCTTACGTTTGTGTGTTCAATACGAATGGAATAGTTTGGGTCACAATGAAAGAAAGCTTGCTGAAATGTAATCAGTCACCGAATTTGAATGCTGTAGTGCTTGACAATATAGGACGAGTGGTGAATGTGTGGAAGAACTGTGTGGCCCACGTTATAAAAGAATAAAACAAATATTATGTGCAAAGTTCCATAAATCCGATCGTTAATCAACCCGATGATGATTCCACCTCATCCGAATGTAGCGAAGAAGAATTTTGATTTTTCTAGCAATTTTGTTGGCCTCTATCATTTTGTGAATATATGTTTGACGAGAATTCGGTGTGATTATTTGTGTTTTCATTGTATTTTAGAGTTTTCGACTCGGAAATCATCTACCTTAAATTTCGAGGTTTTTCATATTTACCCATGATGGAAAAATTCAGTTGAGATAACTTTTTCATGGGGTGATCCATTGCTATGATTGTAAGAATAAGTAACTGAAAAACTACCACTGAAAAATAATATGTCGACGCCTATGTCGAGGAGGGAAATCCTTCTCTGTGCTGTTCCAATTGGTATTGGAAATACTATATGGTTTTGATAAATTTATTGATCATTATTATACCGAAATAACGACTGACAGCTATTTTAATTTTTCAATGTTTGCATGGTTTTAGTTCGCAATTTTCGCAATGAACTGTAGTAAGCCGCAGCGGTAGTGACTTTGGATGCTTTCCGAAATCTTCAATGCAGCAGCTGCTGCTACAGTACAATTATTACATGGAAAGTCCAGATACGAAAACGTTCATGATTTGTTCTCAAAATGGATGGATATATAAAGAAATGCAAGAGAACCTTGTACAAAAGATCTAATTTCAACTCATTTGGTGCAAAAAATTTGAATATGTCAAACCTTGTACCTTGTAGATCATATAATATAGATGTTGGAAAGTAAAGAAATCAGAGGTCTCCAACAGCGAGCTAATCAACAATTTCATTAGCAGAGCAATTAATGTAACATTTCTGATACGGAAGGTAATTTTAACAAAATATCACGGTTGTAGGACATGAAGGTCTTCACTTCTTTCGCTTTATTTACAGGTAGCAACATGAGGTTACTTCGACGGAAAAAACTAACAAAAATATCGATTGAATTAATAAATAACAAGGAAGACATATTGTGAAATACATATTGTAATTGGACAATAAAACCTGCTGTTGTATAGGCGAAAATTTTCTTTACGGTTATCCCATACAACAGATTTTTCATGTATTACAGATAAGGAAAATGTTAGATTCAGTCTGTTAATTTTGAGAATTTTGAAATAATAATATGGAAGAATTTTCAAATTCATCTAATCCTTTAAATTACACAGGTCATTTTGCATTCGTTGTACTTCAGCGAAGTAAAATTTGCTGATAATGGTGAGAACATCACAGATTTGAAGAGACACAGTATCTGGAAGTCTAACCAATGTCGCTGGAGGATATGTAGGGTGTTTATTAAACATGCGGCAAAACTTGAAGGGACTATTAGTTGGACTATTCTAGGGATATTTTGTACTGATGATGATATTTGATAGGTCGAAGATACGGAGTTGTTAGTATTTTTAGGTAGGTATAGTATAGCACGGTATAGTTTCGTTTCGGCTACGTTTTGCGGCATGTTTAATAAAAACCCAGTATAGACGATTCATTTACAAACAAAATTGAAATTGCCATGACCATTGAAAAATTATATTATCATATGAAAACCATCGACGTGAAACATTAACTTTACCTTTTTATTTTGACTTCAACAAAAGGCATTTGAATGTACCAACAATTTTTCAAAAATATAGGAAAAGAATGAGTTTCATTGATTCGTTATTCTAGATGGTTGATAGTGTATGCTACGCGTCCCAAAACAGTTGTTTTGGAATCGCAGGCTTCCAGGACTCGCAGGCTTTATTTACTCGTCGAATAAAACAGTATTTTTTGTACTTGTTAGCCTAATTACTATGTTCTTTCAAGTCGGGTGATAGTGTGCATTGTAATAGATGAATTTTCATTAGAGATCTTACCAATTCAATATAATGTGCCACTTATATTAAAAAAAAACTCTTCCATAGTTTGCTGATCTGGACTTAACTGCATTTGCGCCGTCTGACTTTTTCAAACGAACGAAATAAACTGGCAGAAAAATATGCTATTAGTTTCAGTTGCACCAGTCTAGTGTACGGAACGTATTATCATAATTTACATTTATTGCTCCATTTCGAAAACTAAAATTAAAATTGTCTGAATTTAGAGAGGATTTTTCCATAAAAATGGCCATTGAAATAAAGCTCGGCAGTTACAGATGATTGAAGTGGAAATAGGTTTGAAATGTGAAGACAAAAACAGTCACGATAATGTAGATTTCTTGTTCAAGATCACGTTTTTAGCGGGTGAATATGAACATTCACGAATTACTGATCATATTTATTGTATTGAGGGAATTAGTCAGAATCATTGAACCTATATAAATATTTGTATGAGAATCTCCGGATCTGTGTAAACTGAATTGAGATTCTATCGTTACCAAAACGTTTATTTATTTATTCACAGTATGTTAGAACTTTCCTTTATACATTAAACTGTGGAAAACCCATCGATTTCATTTTGAGGGCAATCGAAATTGTTTCGAAATAATTTCGGAATTCTGTTTAATAATATTTCAAATGCAGTTTTGTATTTCTAATGAAATTTGAGAAAAATATTTCATGAAAATATTCATCACTTAATAATTCTTCACTAAAACAATTATACTGTGATCAGCTAAAACACATAAGAAATATTTTTCCCAACATATTGAAGAATATTATAAAAGATTTACATTTTCGCAACCTTGTAGATTTTCTGCCCTAGAACCAACTTTGAAAAGTGGAATCTTTAGAAAATGTAAAAAAAGTTTTTTGTATGTGTTGCTGTAACATCTTCATAGTAGCATTTATTTATTTATTCGACTTGCGTTGAATTCTATTTTTGATAAGCAAATACTCGTATTATGGCAAATATTTTCTTTCTCATTTTAGCGAAAACGTACTTGTCAACAACTAGCAAGTGTGTTAGTTTTCTATGGTGGAGCTACTCAACCCAATACACCTTCGTATACGGGTACTCGAGTATCTTATTCTTGTACAACTCGGAAAACCAAATACCTTGCGTTGAGTAAGATAACTTTCAGAGTTGAACGGTGAAATATTATAAAATGGATATTTCCAATCATACTAGTAAGTTTCATTATCATTAATTTCATAAACTAAACCTCACGATTTGATCTGCACAAACTTTATTTGAAAAATATATCACGACATGTTTCGCTAGCACAGTAGCTTTATCAACAGTGATTTGAATACTTCAAGTTGCTTCTTACACTAATATTTATATAATACAAGTAAACCTCTACCTGAGGTACCTCTTCAATTATGATCACCTGAATAATATTACCTCACTTCTACATAAATAATAATTCTTTCTCCGTTTTTCTAAGAAAACAAGTTCAATAATGGTGACCTATTCAAATCCAGTTGGTCATTCATTAGAATGTTTAAATTTTTAGGTCTATCAATTTCCATTGCTTTCAAATGATTCAGTTCCAAACCTTTATTTTCAATGTGTACAATTTCTAACCCTTCGTTAAAGATATGCTTTTCTTCTAAAAGATGATTTGAATATGTTGAACTTGTTTTTTCATTTACATAGCTCATATGATGTTCCTATATTCGATTCCTAAATGTTCTGCCAGTTTGACCAATATATACGTTAGGACACGTTTCACACTTCTAACTAACAATTATGATAACCTGTAGTATAT